>JAVGVS010000030.1:2288338-2378338 GCA_032718565.1 Distichodus sexfasciatus | reverse complement strand
TCTGTTATATATTGTATAAGTATACAGAGACGAGGACGTGGCTCCAGTTTTTACAGTGCAAACAACAAAGAACAAGGTACAAGGAACAATAACGATAAAATATATACAGTATGTGCAAAAGTTTTAGGCAGGTGTGAAAAAATGCTGTAAACAAAGAACGCCAAATGGAAGTGTTAATCATTTATTATGAGAAATCTAATTATTCACAGACTACTCCTTTGTTAAAACAGCATCAATTCTTCTAGGTTCACTTGCACACAGTTTTTGAAGGAACTCGGCTGGTAGGTTGTTCCAACATCTTGGAGAACTAACCACAGATCTATAACCTATAATCCTACAAAATATAATGACTAGAGTAATCCCCCACAAAATCCCTGACTTTGTGCAAGTGTAGCTGGTAAGAATTGATGCTGGCTTTGAAGGCAAAAGCAGTAGTAACACCAAATATTACCTGATTTAGATTTTTTCTTTCTTCTTCGCTCAATTTTGCATTTTGTAAATTGATAAAAATAAACAATCATTATTTATATATCTGAAAGCATTCTTTGTTTACAGCATTTTTTCCACACCTGCATAAAACTTTTGCACAATACTGTAAATAGAATATTATAAAATATACACTTTAAACTAGAAATGTCATATAAATGTAAGAGTTTAACGAGAGACAATAACAAGAAAGAGAGGCAAAATGCAGAGGTCACATTTCATTGTGCTGCACTGTGTGTTGTGCACTCACTTAAACAAAACGAGAACTGTAACAATTGCGATATGAAAAATTCTATACATCGAATCTATTAAATAAATAATAACAGTATCTTCTATAAAGCCTGAGCTAATAAAGTCGGATCTACTATTTGCAGGTATTGTAGCAGCAGCAAGGAAGAAAACTACAATTACAATCATCTGGCATTAAACGCCACATCAGCAGCAGATTAGTGTAAATAATTAGCATTAACAGCTGCATTAGTAATATATTATTCTATACTGCCGTTGAGAAACAATCCAGATGTGCTGCAAACCTGCTCGTGCTGTTTTGGAAGTTTCTCTTTAGATTTTCCCCCCAAAACAGGCACTCACTTTAATCTTCTTAGGAGAGCACACATCCTCAATCCACATCACTGGCCATGAGGAAGGTGAAAAACTGGTTTCTGCACAATCCCCCTCAAACCTCAGAGAAGTTGGCATTAAGTGGCAACGATATGGACTCCACTTTAAATGCACCCCCCCAAAACAAGGCGTCGGTGAAGGAGACCAAATGTTGGAAATCAAACCGGCCCTTAACAAATGGCTCCCATAAGTGGATTATCTAGCCGATAGCGTGCGGTTGCGTGTCTGGTTCCGTGTGAGCGCTGAGTCCTGTGTGTACGTGTGTGTGTGTGTGTGTGTGAGTGTGAGCGAAGGTGTAGTAACGGCCAAATCCTAAAGCAGAAAGCTGAGAGTGTAGATCTCTGAGCGGCCACACGCCTGCAGCAGCTTCTGTGTTTTCTGCTGCACATCTGTGGTCGCAGCAAACCCAAAGTGTAAACAAATTAGGGTGCCCAGCTCAAGTTTTTCCAGGCCTGACGCCTGTTCATGTCTGGGCCCTGCCTGGACATGCTGAAAGAGGGCTCAAGAACTCGCTAAGCTGCAAAGAAGGAGGTCAGCCACTCCCACACTGAGCGGCAGGAACACGATGGATATAACACACACTTCCACACAAACAGACCCAAGCTCTTGTGTTACTATCTTTGTGAGGTGATGCTCATGATGATTAGATGTAAATACTGCTACAGCACCATAACCCTGACCCTAACCTCCGTAACCCAACGCAGATCTGTACAAAGAAATCTACTAATCATTTTTTAGGAGAGCAGCCAGGTCCCTCACAAACACCTAAATATGTGTATCCTCCTTCTCAAATACTCACACACACACACACAGAGTCACACAGACTGTTTGGGAGGAGACGGAAAGTGTGGAACAACGGGGCTTCAGATGTGCTTGGCTTTGAGACTGTGTGTGTGTGTGTGTGTGTATTGGGGAGAGCAAAGTGTATGCTTTCAGTCAAGGAAAGGTTGCAGGGCGCAGTGCGTGACTGATGAGATGCTATCTCATGCCAACCCTCCAGTCTGACGCTAGGAGCTAGAGAGGATGGAGAGGGATGGAGAGAGGGAAGGAGGAGAGGTGAGGGAGGATGGATGGATGGAAGGAGGGGCATTTATGGGAAAGACAGATCAGAGTGGGCTGCTGTGCTCGTGCCAGACGCAAAGTAAATCTCTCCCCGGAGACGCGTGGCAGCCAGCGCTGGGCAGCAGCTCCACACCGTCGCTGTCAGTGATGTAACACATTCTTCTGCTCTCACTTTCCCTGCAGACTGACGCCTAATTTGGGCACAAATGCAGCGTCAGATCACACACCAGCGCAGACACACACACATCTCCATCCATCTATTCCATCCATCTGTCTATCTATCTATCTATCTATCTATTCATCTATCTATCTATCTATCTATCTATCTATCTATCTATCTATCTATCCATCTGTCTATCTGTCTATCTATCTATCTATCTATCTATCTATCCATCTGTCTATCTGTCTGTCTGTCTATCTATATTCATCTATCTATCTATCTATCTATCTACATTCATTCATCTATCTATCTATCTATCCATCTGTCTATCTGTCTGGTTCATCTATCTATCTATCTATCTATCTATCTATCTATCTATCTATCTATCTGTCTGTCTATCTATCTATTCATCTATCTATCTATCTATCTATCTATCTATCTATTCATTCATCTATCCATCTGTCTATCTGTCTGTCTGTCTGTCTCATTGTTCATCTATCTATCTGTTCATCTGTCTGTCTATCTATCTATCTATCTATCTATCTATCTATCTATCTATCTGTCTATCTGTCTGTCTGTCTGTCTTCTGTCTATCTATCTATCTATCTATCTATCTATCTATCTATCTATCTATCTATCTGTCTATCTGTCTGTCTGTCTGTCTATCTATCTATCTATCTGGTCCATCTATCTATCTATCTATCTATCTATCTATCTGTCTGTCTGTCTGTCTGTCTGTCTGTCTGTCTGTCTGTCTTCTATCTATCTATCTATCTGTCTGTCTGTCTGTCTGTCTGTCTGTCTGTTTCTATCTATCTACATTCATCTATCTATCTATCTGTCTGTCTGTCTGTCTGTCTGTCTTGTCTTCATTCATTCATCTATCTATTCTATCTGTCTATTCATTCTGTCTGTCTGTCTGTCTTTCTTCTATCTATCTATCTATCTATCTATCTATCTGTCTATCTGTCTATCCGTCTATCCATCTATCTGTCTATCTGTCTGTCTGTCTGTCTGTCTTCTTTCATCTATCTATCTATCTATCTATCTATCTATCTATCTATCTATTCATTCATCTATCTATTCATCTGTCTGTCTGTCTGTCTCTGTCTGTCTCTATCTATTCATCTATCTATCTATCTATCTATCTATCTATCTATCTATCTATCTATCTATCTGTCTATCTGTCTATCTGTCTGTCTATCTATGCTTTCGCCTTGCCCTCTCCACATACACTGTCTTTTTCTCTTCTCTTTCTTTCACCTTCTTTCTTTCTTTCTTTCTTTCTTTCTCTCTCTTCATTCACTCTATCTATCTATCTATCTATCTATCTATCTATCTATCTATCTATCTATCTATCTATCTATCATTTTGCCATGCTCTCTCCACCTCACCTCCCTCTTTCTCTTCTACCTTTTTCCTATTCTTCTCTTTATTCACCCTTCTTTTTTCTTTCTTTTTATTCACCTAAACTCTCTCTTACCACTTCATTCATTTATCTTATCCATCTACCATTCATCTATCTATCTATTCATCTATCTATCTATCTATCTATCTATCTATCTATCTATCTATCTATCTATCTATGCTTTGCCTTGCCCTCCATATAAATCCCTCTTTATATTTCTACTTATTTCTTTATATTTCTTATATTTTCTCTTTCTTCTTTTGTTTCCTTCTATTCTCTCTCTCTCTCTCTCTCTCTCTCTCTCTCCATTCACCCATCTATCTATTTATCTATCTATCAGGCTGTTTGAACTGAGCAGACACATAATAAATTGAAAGTGTGTTTTTTTTCGCCCATGTTCCTCCTCCTCCCACCACCAGCGCCCTCCGCGTCTCCCACAGCCCTCAGACAGGCGAGGGAAAGTGGAAAGAGGAGCCAGCGACTCCCAGATAAAAAACTCCCCAGAACACAGGACCTCGTTCACACCCGGCCGCAGCTGCTCGCCGCTTTATGACGGTGTTCATATTTAGCCGCCCCCTTTCAAGTGGTGTAGATTTGCATGTTAGTTTTCCGATGCTAATGAATATGTTTTTGATTTACATTTGGAAAGAACTTTCATGTTTTGGAGGGACTTTTTTGCAGCCTTTCTCTTTTGAGCCACTTAATTACTTCCAGAAGACAGATCTAAGTGAGATCTGATGTCCTCCTGTAACCCCTAATCATTTTAACGAACCTCACAGTCTTGTAAAAGTGTTCTAGTCCTTTTTAAGCACGTCTTTGTAAAAGAGTTTTTAAAAAGTTGCAGCACATTTTCTCCATGGCAGTATATATATAGCACTAGAAGGGGAGGTAGCTCAGTGGCAGAGCGCTCGCTTTCTGTGTTTGAGGATGTCAACCCCCAGTGTCTCCACAAGAATGAGGTGAGGTTTAATCTAGCTTTGGGGCAGATGGTAGTGTAAACAGTCAAGTGTCACTGGTTCAAATCCCAGATGTTACAATGCTAAGTCCTTCTTCTGCAGTTATTTTTGTAAAAGTAATTCAGAAGTAATGCCGGAGTCATAGTAATATTGTAATGTAATCAATTACTTTGAAATAACAGTAACTTGCAATGTATTATCTATTAGCGGTCAGTTGGTAGCGTAACGGTTAGGGAGTTCGCCCCGTGATCGGAAGGCCACTGGTTCAAATCCCAGACTGGTAAAGGTACCACTGAGGTTCTCATGATCACGGTACCGTTCCCAAGCACTGCTCTCCAGGCTCTGCCAAAAAAGCTGCCCACTGCTCCTTGATGGATGGGTTCAATGCAGAGGCTACATTTGGTTGTGTATATGTGTATATATATATAAAATCAAGTTTTAAATATGCACTTAAATTTAAAGTAAAGTAATATGCAGTTAAAATAAACATAAGATATATTACATTTACAAATTTTATTTTTCTCTACTTTCTTTTAGCAAAAAAGTATTTTTCAATTATGTATAATTTAAAAATTTATATTATTATTAAAAATAAATAAATATATTTATTATATTGCATTTAAAAATAATTCTAACAAAGTGTTCTTCAATTAAAATTAAAAATACAAAATGTGTTTTATTATTACACTGAGACGACAGATATAAGAAAAAATACCGTCTATATATATATACATGTATACACCTCTAAGTGAAGTTTAAACTGATTTTTATTGGTTTGTGAGGACATTTTTGATGTGGAACCAGCCATAAAACTAAATATAGAAAAGCTTATAGGTTTTATTTAAACTAAAAGACGAAAAATACTTTGATTACTGAGGTAAAATGAAAACTGTGGTATTAGTCAGTTCCTGTATTTATGGGGTAAATAGAAGGACCTCACAAAGACAACAAGACACAGCTCTCTGTGTGTGTGTGTGTGTGTGTGTTTACTAACTTTCTCTTCACTTACAGAAATGAAAATGCAAAAAGAGTTCCCCATAAGTTTCCGCGTCCCGCAGATGTAATAAAGTGTTTCTGTTTGCTAATAGGAAGACGTTTGATGTGGAAAATGAAAAGCTGTGTCATGAATTTTTAATTTCCGACGCGCAGACGCAGACCAGCTCGTTTCCTGCCGTGATGTATTTGCATATTTTAATTGCGGCAGTATGCACATATCAATGTCACATTACCATTCCTGAGTAATGTGCTGATGGTGTACACTGTTTTGCAGTGCAATATTAATTTAGTTCACACCTGACAGACAAGACACCAGATTCCAGAACATGAATATTATTGGAATAATTAGGCAGAATTGATTATACTTTACTGTTGCCACAGTTACTTAGTTAATAATGCATCACAGTCATTAAAATGCTTCACAGGCTGCATAAACTCAAATTTGTATATTACAAATGAAAAGGGCTGTGGAGTGTGTTTGCAGGAAAACAAGCAGGTGAGTGTTAATGCGTTCAGCAGATATGTGCATCTAAATTAATATGATTATAATTAATAATAATTAATAATGAGTCTGTTAATTTATAGGAGAATGCATGCACATGCACTTGCACACAGTTTGCTGATGCATGCACACACATACACACACACACACTTACAAGTTTGATGTTGCACACACCAGCCTGTTGATATACAGGTGCATGCATGGGCACACACACACATACACTCACTGACCAAACCTGTGTGTGCAGAGTCCCAGATTCTTGATGCACACACACACACAATATTACATCTGTATTTCCTAGTATAGTATATGACCCACTGGCTTCTATATTACTGCATGTAAATAATACTTCACCTAATCCCCTAAACATAACTTAACCATAACTTCCCAAAAATCAGGAAGCTGAATTTTTCACTTTTGGTTTTTACAACAACTTGTATTGTTTTTTTTTTTTGTAAAAGCAGTTTAAAGAAGTGAGGACCACTAAAAAAGTCCCCACTTCCCAAAAATCTCCTCATTTTGGTTCTCATAAAGTACCAAGTACAAGAACACACACACACACACACACCCTGGTTTCTTGATGCACATGCACACACACACGCGCACACACCTGCACAGTCTCTGTATTACTATACTCATACTGTTACAATAACTTATACTGTAAATGTCCATGTTATTATATGCTGCTAATATATACCTCATATGCAGCCATTTATAACTTTATACTGCCTGACTGCATAAACCTCACCTGTATAATCATGGTACGCACATACACATTTACGCCCATATATTCATATGCCTCACTCAAGGGCCTACAATGATGCAAAATTGCACTTCTGGCACTTTAAAAAATCATCATTGCACTTGGTTGTCCTAGCACAATTTTACAATCTCAGGTTAAAAACCTGCACGTAACAATCTTATATTCCTTATTGTAATATAGTATATAGTTTATTTTTTGTCCTCACCCCAACCTCCAAGATGGTTAGCATTTATGTTTTGTATATTAGAATATGCCTCTGTTTTTGCTTTTCTTAGTCTATGGTACAGTTAAAAGAGCTGGATTTAGGATACATTTCACTGCATGTTGTACCTGTATAACTGCATGTGACAATAAAGAATCTTTGAATCTCTGTGAGGTCCTTCCATTGACTCTCATAATGACTAGATGTATGTAATTTTACACCTACACCTAACCCCAACCCTAACCTTAACCTCAGTAACCAAAAGCACATCTTTACCTCTTTTAGTTTCTCAAATAAAACAAGTATATTTTCTATAAAGTCATTTTTCCTCATAGGGACCTCAAATGTCCCCACAAAACCCCCCAAAAACAGATAAAAGTGATTTTAGGGGACAAAAAGGTCCCCACAATGTGATACAGGACCAGTTTCTTTCGATGTAGCGCTATCACGGCCATGTTGCTCTTCCAGTTTGTTGATACAGACTTTTCTGCTCACTTTTTCCACTCTTTCACTTCGTCAGACTGATTATGGATTGGTGGAGCCAGAAAATGGCTCCGTTAAAAGCGATAAAGGTGTGCACCAGTGTGTGTGTGTGTGTTTGGCCCCATCAGCCCCAGGCTGAATTAAGGCAGTGTTCCTGCACACTGACCCCTGTCAGACGCAACAGCTTGCAAAAATATGTTAGTTACAGCCAGTAGGAATTGAAGGAGAGGCTGGAAGCGGACGGTTTTTGACGTAAAGCCCGAGCCGTCAGGTCGTCCACTCGCTCAGTCGCCATTATAAAGTCTAAAGCACTAAACTAGAGTGAGCGGCCTGTGTATGTTTTTGTATTCTATATACACTACATAAATAGACACATACATTGAACATTTATGTTGTATACGTAATTTCTGCATACACACAAAGCTAAAAAAATATTTATTATATATAATTACAAAAGTACTGGTTTAAAGTATAATTTACACTAGTTTTAAATCTATTAAATGAATAAACCTTTGGATTATTTAAGATTATAACAAATTTAAATAAACATGAATTTATATTATAGTCAAAATATAATATTATATATTAATAAAATACAAAAAATGAAATTGAATTAAATTAATAAAATGATTACATTATAAAAAATAACCTTAATTAATTAAACATGAATTAAAGTCTGTAAAATGGTATTAAAAATATAGCTTTTAAACATATATAAACTAATTTATTTTATTCAAATATTATAGAATGTTTGAACAATGTATGATTATTAATGTTAATAACTGTACACTTTTAAATCTTATAACTTGCACATTGCTCAGAAATTGTTTATATGTTTAAATGTTCATTTTGTTGATTTTTTAGATTTATCAATTTATAATGTAATCTAATTAATTGACTTTTGTACAAAGCCTTAGGAATGAAACAGGTTAATATTTATATATTTAAATATTGTTGTGACAAATAAATGCAATATTGAATCATGAATGCTTTGGATTTTTAAAAGTAGCAAAAGTGAATAATTTTTATTACAATACTAATGAGGATTTTAACTCAAGTTGAAAAGTATGTGTAGAATAATAGAATATACTTCAAGACTAAGTGTGTTTAATGTGTTTAGACACAGTTGTTGCTTTAATATCTTTTTAATTGACTGTGTCATTTGCTGTAATATTTTGCAGGCTCTTGTGGTGTTGTCTAGTTGTATCAGGACTTTGAGAATGATTGTCCAGACATGATCCGTATGTCTTTAAATTATTGCCTTCAAACCTGGAGAAAGCTCTCTGGCTTGAGCACAGCCTGTGATTACAGTATCCAGTATCATGTGCAGAAATAAAAATACTCGTGTGCCATGTTTATTTCCACTGTCAGTTACGGCGACTTGAAAAATAAACTGAGGGACGATGCGAAGGGGAAAAAAGCAGAAGGTCGCTTAATGATTTTCGGGCACAGTTGGGAAAGATAGATTTTAGTAGTTAGGAAGGATTTTCTTTTTTCTATAAAGCAACCACATAATGAAGCTGCAATTTGAGCGTTTAAACATTCCTTTTGGTCGCGATCCAAGCGTACCAGCCCTTCTCTGGTTCACATTAATGGTGAAAGGAGATCCATATGATAAAAGGTCTCTTCACATTTCATTATCTTGACTTTTTCCTTGCCGAAAATATGCCTAAAGCGCTGTGATCGTGAATACAGGAGAAGACATGCTTAATGGTAATTGTAACGCTAAGGGCCTCTTGTTTAGCACTGAGCTTCAGAGCATGCAGATCTTTAATGATTTACACAGTTTTGCATTATTAATTGGCATTTTGTTGCGCTGTTGTTCTGGGGCTATAACTGGAATGATCTTCAATACATATAAATGACCCACAACAAAGCAGCTAATTGTTTTTCCCTTTTTTCTTCTTTTTGGGATTTTCAAAAACCCCGGCTCTTTTTATGTGGTTCAGTAAGCGCCAGAAACATGCTCGAAAACAACTGGGCGTTGGACGCTATAAACCAACCGCTTGAAGCAAAGCTTGTTATGTAAAAAATGTTAGATATGATAACATGGGCCTGCGCTGTCATATGCGTGCAGTAAAACGCCGCTTTAGGATCTGGGTTTTACACATCTATTCTCAAAGCGTGGATGTCAGTTTTAGCGAAATCAAAAGAGTCGCTCTGACGGCCGTTTGAAGTGCAGCATCTGTGTGACATTTTGTGGTAAAGGCAAAAAAAAGCAGTCCTTGTTTGATATGAAATTCCAGCATTTTTATACGATGCCGCTCTGTTCTCTCTAGCTACTCTCTGGCTCTAATTTAATTCCTGGTGTCCTTTAAACAAAAACAACAAACAACATCCAGAGAAGTCTGTACTGGTTTGGACCCCCGAAAAGAACAAAAAAAGCCCTGTTTCTTTTAGTCATAAATTTTGATAAAAGTAGCCACGAATTCTTGCTTCCATCTTTGCCCAGAAGGATTATGTCCTCCGACTTCATCTCCCAGCTGCTAAGAGCATGTTGTGATGAGACATGGCACGATACCACTATTTAATGGTCAATACGATACCGATAATGTAAATTCAGATATCTGACGATACGATACAAATCCCATACAGTCTCTGAGTCTTTTTTAAACATAAAACGGAAAATAATGCTGTCTGAATACATGATATTATTCTGTTCTGCTTAAGGAAATACTTGACTTAAATCCTGTTTGTCTAATAAAACAATGTAATAATTACACACCCATATATATATATATATGCTAAATTATTTATTGTTAAAATAACACCTCAAAAATGATTCGTTTAAACACGGTTGTGTAATTTAGTGACGCTTCCCCACCTCCCAAGGGCGCTAAAAGCACAGGAAACACAGAGACTGTGAGTGAGAGCTGGTGTTGTTGAGGAAATTAAACAGTGTAATGGTGTGATTTGTTTTTGGGCTTGTAGTGTGTTGTGTTGCTTGTTCTGCTCATTGTCATATCAATATGTAGGAATTAGTGTGAATGTTGAACAAATAAACCAGCTTTACCCACAGTCAAGCACCATGAAGAACCACATGAGCGGGCGCACACATACATACATGTACATACGTACATAAGCAAACATAGAAAAACCTATAATTTAATTGAACAGAGGGTGCATTTCCCCTAACAACGTTAGCAATAACATAGTGCATATTCCCGACTAACATAGTGTTAGCAACTATGATTTTGGGAAAGGCACACCAGATCGGCTTCATAGTTCGGCTCAAACCAGTTATTTGAGTCGTTATCAGACCGATTAGCCAATCCACTTATCGGATCAGTGCCATCTCTAGTTGTGATGCAATGAGTGTGCAATAAGTAGCTAATCAAATGCCATTTACACTAACTCCACACCAATCAGAAACACCTGCTAGTTGAAAATAACCGAAAATAACGAGTTTAAAAGTTTCTTTTTGTATTAATGTATCATCTTGCCACACAACATTACGTTCGTAAAAATATTAACTGGAAAGGCTACAACAGGCTCCAGTCCGTACAACCTCGACAGGGATTGGCACACATTGGCACACTTGTTCTTTGTTGTTTGTAATCAAAACTGGAGCCACTTCGTCCCGTCTCTCTTTATACTTGTACGATATGTAGCAGAGATGGCAATAAAGGGTTTTTTGACTTTGACTTTGATTCTGATTAAGCAGTTCAAATAATGAACGAACGAACGAACCTCTTGGCCCAGAGGTCAGCATCCGAAACAACTAGACCACCAGCAGGACTGTGGTTGAGGTCTCAGCTCATGACCCTGAGTAATTATGGATCACAACCCTCTCATGCTGCTTATAAACCTGCAGATTCAAACTTGCCCATTCTGAAGCCTCGTTCAGCCTCCAGCTCCTCGACCAGGTTATTTTTGTGTGCTACTGCACGTCCTTGATTCAAGCTGTACTGTTGATTACATATTTAATCCCACTGTGCACACTCTTTAGCTCTGTCATGTTCATGTCATGACCTTTCCTCATCTTGTGTTCTGTATTGTAACAGTTTGGTAGCATAACAGTTAGGGATTTGATCCTGCAATAGGAGGGTCACCATCTCAAGTTTTAGACCAGTAAAGCTACCACCGAGGTACTCATGAGATGAGCTGCCCACTGCTCCTTCATGGATGAGTAAAATGCAGAAATCGCATTGTGGTGCACTGTGTGCTGCGCTGTGTTCACAATGACAAATAATCATTCACTTAAATCAACACTCTGCCTAAAGTCGCCCTCTGCATCTATTACGGGGCTCCGGACTGATCTGTAGCTAGCTTTGTTTGGTAACTTTGCATTACTGGGCGTGTGGGAGGAATTGAGCAGCGTCTCAGGCTTGAGGGAGTGTGCGTTAAGCCCAGAGTTGCGAGGCCCGAGCTCCCGGCGGCCGCGTTAACTCTGGCTGTGGGAACGTATTTCATAGCGGAGCGCTGCCAGCCCACGGCTGCTTTATGGAACCTGTAAACACAGCACGCACCGAGCCGAGCCAGCGGGCAGGAGTTGGGGGGGTGGGTTATGGGGGGAGGCAGGACACGGCGGCCGAAACCTGCCCACGCTACGGCCAGCATCCAATAACATCAATTTAGTCACCATCACACTTACTCTATCGATCAGGGCATCTGCGCCGGGCTGCGTGCTTGCAGAGAGGGAACACAAGTTGAGATGAATGTTACACCGTTTGTCCGTCTCTCCTTTTGGCCTATTTATTACATTTTAAGTGAGTGATTGTCATAGTGAACACAGCATAGCATACTGTGTACCGCAACCAAATGTCCACTGCATTTGACCCATCCGTGAAGGAGCAGCGGGTAGAGCACCCAGAGGAGCACCCAGAGAGTAGTGCTTGAGGACAGTACCTTGCTCATGAGTACCTCTTTGGTACCTTAACTAGTCCGGACTTGGAACCGACAATCTTCTGATCAAGGGGCGAACGCCCTAACCGTTACGCTACCAACTGCCCTGGCCTGTGACCTTAGCATTTGATCCATCCATGACGGAGCAGGGGTCAGCTTTTTGGCAGCGAAGTAGAAGGCGAAAGCTGAGGACGCTAATTGTCTATGTAAGGTTCCTCTGGTACCTTTTTAAGAGACTGGGACTTGAACCGGGCGACCTTCCAATCATGGGATGAACGCCCTAACTGTTACGCTACCAACTGCCCTGACCTGTGACCTCAGCATTTCACAAATCCGTGAAGGAGCAGCTGGTAACTTTTTGGCAGCACCCAGAGAGTAGTGCTTGGGGATGGTACCTTGTTCGTGTGTTTCCTCTTGGTACCTTTACCAGACTGGGACTTGAACCGGCGACCTTCCGAACATGGGATGAACGTCCTAACTGTTACGCTACCAACTGCCCTGACCTGTGACCTCAGCATTTCACAAATCCGTGAAGGAGCAGTGAGCAACTTTTTGGCAGGGCCCAGGGAGCAGTGTTTGGGGACGGTACCTTGTTTATAAGTTCCTCAGTAGTATCTTTACCAGTCTGGGACTTGAACTGGCAGCGTTCCGATCATGGGGCCAGTTCCCTAACCAAATACATGTCCTCTTGATGAACTCAGCGATGCTAGAAGTGTTTTTTAGTAGAGTTTCATTATTTTATTATACAAATAAGCAAACACACAGCCCAAAAATAGCACCGTTCCCACCTGAATCAGTTCCTCTTCGTGCTTCTGTGTAGCTGCTACTTGTTTAAAAACCATTGCGGCTTGTTCTCTTGCTACAGATGCGATTACTGGAGGTGACCTCCAACTGGCCTGCCTCAAACGCTCACAGAGCCTCTCAGATCCGGGCACTATGTCCCCAAGAGCATCGTAAGCGTTAAGATGATTTCAAGCGTCAGAGAGAGAGAGAGAGGGTTCACAGTGACGATGACTCCAGTGTCTTATGCTGATCTTTGTGCTCTGATGCTTTTGGGCTTTGGGGCTCAGATCAATCAGAGCTGGGAGATGCATCTCTAGGCTAATGCACCGGGCTCTTACGGCTGAAAGACGCTACTCCGAGGTCTCTCCACTTTAGCACAGAGCATTTGCATAAGCAAGGGCAGCGGCCCTTGACCCAACCCGGTACAGTCCTAATAGCGTCTGAGAACTTTAGACGTTGATTATGAGAATTACTACAATGATTGCTGTTCGTTAACTGTGAACGCTGCAATCACTCGATGCCTTTACCGCGGCGAGATCTCATTATCGGAGCGACGAGGGCCTGGTAATTTGTGCTCTTATTCCATAACTGTTTATACACACATACACACACACACACTTACACACACACACATACAGTGATAAGTATGTAAGAATACACAGTCTGCATAGTTGTGGGATACACGCTTAAATACAGACATTGCCAGTAAATTTGTCGCAGTTTGTTTGGAGCGCTTCAAAAGCAGTTTTGTAAGAGGTTGTTAACAAACAACTGGGTGTGGTGCAGCGTTCGTGATCCGCTCGCTTGCGTTTCAGGCCGTTCTGGGAACCTGTCATGCTTGCTGAGATAATCTAACAGACAAAAACGATGTGAATCACTCTTTGAACAGAAAACAAATGAACTGATCTCACTGTCGCATCATTCAGCACTCGGTTTTAGGTATAACAAAACTGCTTGTACATAGAAACTCCTGGCATGACTCAGCACCTTCATTTGAATTCCATAGTGTGTGTGTGTGTTTGTGTAGGTCTATTTGACTGTGAATGTCTTTCCCTGACTTTGTAAAGCTTATTTTCTACAGTTATTTGTCTGTAGGTATTTGTGAAAGCCTGATTGTCCCTGGTGATTTCTCAGATTTTTGTGGCTTTCTCATTTTTATACATCCTCATAAAGAAAGATTGGATCTATAGAAATGTGCAAGTTGTAAAACTAAAAGAGTTGCTGCTATTTTACTAGCTAACCGCCAAGTTTCGCGTTTCTGTGACTTACGGTTTAGGCTGCACGATGCCTTGTAGTGGAGAACAAATAATAATACTAAATATAGTCGCGAGCAGCGATTCAAGGGGACCAAGCACAGCATCACACTCAGCCGAATATTCCGCTAACCATCCTCCTCCATGAACTCTTACAGCAGTAGGTTAGCTATACATGTAGCCGGGTATTTATGACAACCGATATTTTTTTATGTGGTTGCGCCTATCGTCCACACATAGGTTTCAGTCACCGAAACCGGCTATTTTTGGAGTGAAGCTTCAGTGTCTACGTGTGGACTGGGAAAATTGAGATTTAGGTTCATAGCGTCATAAGTGTGCAACAGGAAATGTGTTGACGTCAGGTGTGTGATGTTTATTTACGTTAAAGACTGAAGATGGATACTGTCAGAGCAGCGATTCTTGTCTCCCTTATTCAAGCTACCTGCTAACGTTTAAAAGTAACTCCACCTCCACGTGTCCATACCAAACAGCCTCTATTCGCCAATGTTTACGAAGCAAATGGATGTAATTCATTCTTTTTTTCCAGGATTCTGATTGGCTGATGGTTCTACGCAGCTCTTGACGGTGTATTTATCCAGATTTGTGTGTACAGAGATATTTTTGGAAACGGACTCATGTGTACAAAGTTATTTCTCCCGAAAATGGAGGAGAAAAAAGATCCCTGTACGAGCCCTTAATCTCTCTATTAAGTTCCACATTTTAAACCTCTGCAACACTGCAGCAAGAGCTGTGGAAGTTCTGTCCTTCAAATAAACAAAAACGGAATGATGGAATCATTCACGAAACGGCTACCATGAACTCAGCAGCAGTATTGTTTCTTTTCTGAAGTTTTTCACTATTGTTGTGATTTCTTTTACTGATTTTCTCCCAATTTAGCTGCTTTTGTTGCTTGGCGGACACTGCAGAAATCACGCACAGACAGCAGCCTGTCAAAGGCATAAGAAAAGGACAAAACTCTGACAAATGGCAGTGCTAAGCGTTTCTGACACATTTGGGAAAGTCCCAAAACCGTCCGTGCCATAGAAGCCTAAGTGAGATCCAGCTTATTGCATTATTATTATTATTTTCTCCCTTGAACTCTTTTGTGTGTGTGTTTGCATTTGCCACACTTTGTAATGTTTTTTAGTTTTTTTGAGAAAAGTTTTTCATAAATGATTCGCTCAGACTTTGTGTCATTTGAGATGCACTGACAAAAACTCCTCTCCTTTTCAAAGAGGGAGGAAAGAACGTTATCTTCAAACGGCAAACTCCGTTCCTAAGGGACTCCCAGACTTAATCAGTGGCGCCTTATTGTTGAATTTCCATTTTCTTGGTTTTGAAGATACAATAAAGGCTTATGTTCGATACTGTGATGTGGTTTTGTCCAAGAGCAAAACAATTCCTTATTTTTTTAAAAAAGAAAATCCCATATTCCCAAATGAATTGGTAATTACAAACAGGATTGCCGAGATCTGCGGCTTGGGTCGGGGCTAAAAAATATGGCGTCTCTGTTGGAGGACGTTTTATGAGTTTAGAAAAGGAAAATAATTGGAAATTTTTTGACAGTTCAGAAAAAACCCAGAGCAATACAATACTGAAGGCCACAGCTTGACTCTTGACACTGTCAGTGCGTTTATATTTCTTGTCATTTTGCAATTGTCTTTACTTTGCTGGAAAATTCATGTCAATGGGCTGAGGAGAATGGAAAAAGTCAGTCAGGCGCCGTGAACGAAAAAAGTTCAATGATGACAATTGCTGCTTGGAACTTGTGCAGAAGACTTTCAATCTCTTTTCAACAGAAGACAAGAAAAACACGATCTCTGAGAAAGAATAGAAAGATATTTTTCAAAACAGAATTTAGACAGGTGTTAGCATGCTCTCCCTGTGTTCACATGGGTTTTCTGAAGGTGCTCCGGTTTCCTCCCACAGTCCAAAAGCATGTTAATTGGTGCCTCTAAATTGGCCCCGTAAGGTGTGAATGTGAGTGTGGTTGTGTGAGTGCGTGCCTTGCGGTGCCTACCCAGGGTTGCGCCCCGCCTTGCGCACGTAAGTTCCTGGGATAGGCTCTGGTCCTCTCGTGACCCCAGTTGGGATTAAACGGTTCGGATAACGAATGAATGAATGAATGAATGAATGAAAAGGAGTGGTCAAAACCTTGCGCTTTCTTGATGATTCTCTCAGCGCTTGTTGCTAAAGTACAAATTGGGCATTTTCATGTTTGTTCCTATTTCATGTAAACATTGCAACATGTTTTTTTGAGATCGGTAGTTTAAAAGAGACATGAAAGAGATTATCTTCACATTGGCGAGAAATCGCATCTTGGCGTTAGCGGCAGCGTTTGAACTAGTTAGCTTCTCCAGCTGCTCCAGATACGCCGCCATTGTTGTTAGTGAGACTTTGACTGTGTATGTCCCGCCCTTTCCTCGATTTTGATTGGCTAGCAAGAGAGAAGTTACATTGACAAGCCCAGTTGTAAAAGTTCTGTTGTAGAAGCGCTCTGAGGTCTCCAGTAAAAAAAATGTCTTTTTCTGCTAAATGTGCCTAGCGCTCTGAACGCTGAAGCTGAAGGAGCAGCACTTGGGGATGGTACCTTCCTCATGAGTACCTCAGTGGTACCTTTTACTGGTCTGGAACTTGAACCGGTGACCTTGTGATCATGGAGGCAACTCCCTAACCGTTATGCTACTGACTGCCCCATATATCTTCTGAGTGTTCTCATCTCCAGTGCATATACATTGTTGTGTATAAGAGCATGTTTAAGAAGAACAGCAGAATAGTGAGTGTAAATGTGGCTGTGTGCGTGATAAATGGAGGGAGGCCAGAAGCAGAAGAAACCAGCTCCTGTAAAGACAAAATTGAGGGAAACTTCATCCTGTGTTCAATAAGCTGTTCGAGGAGGGTTCATCAACAAGAATGAATGTACTGCAGGGTGCATAAAAAACAAAGTTGCTCTTTTTCAAAGTGTCGATATTCCAGAACTAATGCCATTTTAATGAGACTTATAAAGGGATGGTTTAGGTATGTAGTTTCTGCTTGCAGAGCAATAAAGCAGCTATGCCGCTTCCTCCGGGGATGGATTTTTGGAGTTACTGAAGTACTGCCAAAATTGCACTGTTAGAGATGATTTGGAAAATAATGGAATTAGATAAATATTAACTCTCCCTAGAAAAAACGTGAAGTAAAACCTAACAGGCTTTGTAACAAATGGAGAGAAATGTGAGTTCATTTTATGCACTAATAATGTAGAATTTACCCAGCCTCGAACCCACAAAACTAAAACTAAACATTATATTATCTATCCTAAATATAGCTTTGCTTTAGCTCTGTTTAGCACATTTTCTCCACAAAACAATGCATTTGTATTTGTATGTATTCACAAAAGCTCTTGACATTTTCACAGCATCTAATTATATGTCTAGTTTTAATAGGTTGACCAAACAGGCCAGAGAGGCTAATTATGAATAGACTTTAGTTGTCACCAATTAACATAATGCAATTTGCATAACAAGAATGGGAAGCTGTTAGCGTTTAGCCATAGCTAGAACCCAGGCATTTCAGCCCAAACTTTTCTGTTCGGTAACCTCACGGTAATGTTAAAACGATTTGAATTAAACTCACACTTGTAAAGTGTTCAACAAAAAGAGCTCCGCTCAAAAATGCCGAGTATAAAATGAACACTGATTTTACTGTGATCTTAATGAGCAAATGGAGAGAGCATGTCTTTAATGAGCTGCTGAATTCCTTGAGCTGGAAGTGGAATAAATAATAGTATTATATTCATATCCCTTTGGCAATAAATTGAAGAAATAAAAAGCAGGAAAAATTTAAGTCTCGTATTAAACTGTAGAAGGCTGTTGGTGATTCCCACTGGAGTTATGAAATAAATTTCTTTGAATGACATAATACAGCCTGGATGGGAAGATTTATTCCGTCCTCAGTGCTATGAACATTATGTTTGATTAGATTACCGTTCATTACAGACGTATGATTTTAATTTATGTGTGAAGCTTTGGATAAAACACTTAACATTGTCTTATAGCTGATCCCTAAGGTAAGATATTTTATGTGTTGTTCTGCGATCCCTGACCTAGCAAAGTATTCATGGGTGTTGCTCAGTTCCTTAAACCTCTTTTCATTCTAAATCTAATTCTAATTTTAAGGATCCATATTTAACCAACCGTAGCATGTTGGGGATATGCCTATATTTGGGGCAGTTAGCACCCAGTCCTGGAGACGGTAAAAGTACCACTGAGGCACTCATGAGCAAAGTACTGTCCCCAAGCACTGCTTTACCCACTGCTCCTTGGTCAAACATAGAGGTCACATCTCGTTGTGGTGCTGTGTTCACAATGGCAAATAATCACTCGCTTTTTAGTGCCGGAACTAAGCCTGGATAAAAGGGGAGGGTTCCGGCGTAAAACCTTTCCAAATCAATATGTGGACAATGCTGATCTGCTGGGATGAGTTTACACTATATAATCCCTGAATATTTGACTACAAGGGACTCATGTTGTATACAGAATTGATGTATTTGAAAGTGAATATGGAAGTTCAAACGAGGAGACCTAATGAGCGTCGGCACATCCAATCACATAACTCCTAGTTCTGTATATAAGCAATAAAACTGGCCTTCTTCTCTGCCATTACAGCTGTTCGATTTTGCCCGCCTCCTCCCCTCCACCACCTTCGGGTTCCCGTCTTGGTCCGGGGCAGGCTCCTTCGCCTTCCTGCCTGGTCTCCCAGCCAGATCTGCCGGCTTCAGAGACGAGGGAACCAACGACCAAGCGACGGGCTTCCTCCAAAACTTATCACCTACACACTAAAGACAGCTTTACCAGTTTTTACCAATTAAAATTACTTGTCAATCTAAAACTGAATGGTCTCCTTGGTTGAAGTATAGATAGCTTATATATACATTTACAGCGTTTAGCGGACGTTTTTATTCAGAGTGACTTCCGTTTTTCTTAATTTCAGAGAGAGTTTCCCCTGAGAGCAACCTGGGATTAAGGGTCTTGCCCAGGCACCCAATGATGGTAGTGCCAGAGGTAGGATTCGAACTCATGAATTCTTGGACCACCATCACCACCATCATCCGTATAGTTTGCTATTATGAAGCACTTGTAATAGGCACATAATCACTACTGCTTTATTGGGGATGGATACTGTTTAATAATCAAGTCTTACAATATGGTTGACACACTGGTGATGCGTCAGGTTTACAAATCTCCTGCATTCTTTATTTGTCATGCATTTAAATCAGATCAGAATTTAACAAAACACTGACCCTTACACATGAACTCCTTTTAATGTGGCCTCATTTGCTTGCCATATTCCCCATGTTATCCATGTTTCATGAAAAGGTGAACTGTCTCTTTAGGCTGTGATATTCTCAATGCCATGAATTTTAACACAGTAAAGTCTGACAGTAAAGCCTCCTCGCTACACGTCAACGCGACAGTTTGGCATCTAATATCTCATTGTGCTCGCAGATTCTTTATCACATGCACAATATGCTCCCGAGGTAAGCAAACGATGATGCGCGAGTGGACTGTCAAATGTCTGTGTGTACGTGTTTACGGTGGGGTGGGGGGACTAACCTTTCTTTAGCCATGCTTGTGTGCCCGAGGGCAGGATGTGTGAAAAGGGGCTTAGCCTTGCTGAAAAACCATTTTGTTACCAATCTGGCAGAATGGGCCACAGGTAAATTGAGGGCACCACCAGGGAGTTAAAACAGGTTTGTCAAATGTCAAGTCTGAGACGTTCCCAAAGCCAAAGGGCATGTGAACGGGACCAGATGCTGCAGCGTGTGATTCTCCTGACTAGGTATCGCAATCTCAGTGTACTGCCCCGGTGGAGATGGAGGGAAGGATGGAGGTCTGTGGAACAGCTCTGAGAATTACTTTGCATATTCATGCTTTAGGCATTGACATTTCCTGTCTAAACCGTGCTCAAACGCATAATTATAAATTCAGCTTTGTAGATGTGTTTCCCAAGAGCACCTTGAAATCACTGTTCACAACCCAGTAATCTGAGATTGTGAGAATACGTGCAGGGTTTGTTCTAGTATTTCAAAACAGGATGAAAATGGCGTATATAGTGTTCATTAGGGCCTGTGTCCACCAAGCCCAGTTTTTGCACTGGCAGTGCCCATTTTTAATACAAATCCAATGAGCTTCAGCGTTCAGAGTGCTAATCACCATTGGTTCTCAGAGTGCTTCAAGTTGAAATCCATTCAACTTTTAGAACAGACCTGGGCTCTCAGTAGGGTTTTCCTCATGGTTGAAGTCAAGTCACAGAGAGTGTGACGTAATGAACCGCGACGCAAAACTTAGGGAAAAGCGGAAAACGTCGTGCTGGGAAATGAGAGACTTGTTAAGAAGAATCGATAACGTTGGAGGTGTACAATTCCGATGGAACCGATCAAATGGAACTGGTTCTGAGTTGGAACCGGTTTTCGATTCCCACCGTTAGTCAGTAGTGTTTTTAAGGTTAGCATTAATGCAACATTTTCAAAAATATCACAGTCCCGCGTGTTATCGGTGTACACCACCTGGTTTATTTCTAGTCTGTGATGTTTCCAGGCTCTGGTTCAGGAGGGGCTGTGACTGAGCAGTTTAGCATTACCCCCTCTATTCCTTAATCACCGATTCTGTCCTGACCTGGCCGAGTCGACCGAGCTGCTCGGAGGAGCTGATGGATGCCGTGGACCATCCCTGGTGACAGGACTAATCTGGGAACTGGACAGAAGATCCCCAGAGAATCCATCCAGACCTCTGACCTGTAAACACAAAGACACATGCACACACCTGTCTCACTGCCATCTAGAGAGGAGCAGTAGGGGCCGCTGTCACATAATATATGTCACTTGTTAAGCGATGGCACCATGGCGTTGCAGCTGCGTGGCCGGGGTGGGTTTGGTCCAGATGATGGGTACATTTGTCATCTTAGTGTCAGGGAGGCCAGTGGGTGGTGGCTTGGAGAGGCAGAGTAGAGCTGAGAGTTTGACTGTTAGCAGTGGACGAGGGCCTGTGTCCACCAAATGCAGTTTTTTGCTGAGAGCGCCTATTTTTAATACAAATCCCATGAGCTTTAGCGTTCAGAGATGGTATTTTAGTTCAATGCCACTTCTCTCTTGCTAGCCAATCAAAATCGTGGAAGGGGCGGGACATACACAGTCAAGAACTCTGGAGCCGCTGAAGCTAACTTGTTTAAACGCTGCCGCTAATGCTAAGATGCGATTTCTCTCCATTGTAAAGATAATCTTGTCGGCTAAACTACCGGTCTCAAAAAAACACTTTACAATGTTTACATGAAATAGGGACAAATGTGGAAGTGCCTGATTCGTAACTTAGCAACAACAAGCATTGAGAAAAGCATCAAGAAAGCAATGAGAAACTGATCCCTCTGCATATGAAAGTATTCGTGTGATATTCCGTGCACAAAAATAGAAGTAAAAACGCATAAATGCCAATTTTCACGATGTAAACACCTGTGCTGTTTGTGAGTGTGCACGAGCACCAATGCTCACAAAAATGCTACAATTCAGTCAAATCTTCCCCTTTATTACCGACTGAACTCCACAACAACCAGCGTTCTACTCACAAACATGAGTTTTGTCTGTAATAAAGGGGATATTTGACTGAACTGGAGTGTTTACTGAGAGCCGCAAGCGCTCAAACACACTCTGCACGTTTACACAGCTGACCAGCAATCCTGCATAAACAACTTTGTGAGGCACCCACCTTCTGCTTGCATTTTAATATTCATGGATCTGCTTTTATCTCAGATATGCCTTTGCGTTCGATTAACGGTAATCCGTCACAACTAGAGTCCAATGGGTGGAAATCTGACGTAGCGACGGAGAACTTTAATCCCTGGGAATGCGGGTGCAATGACCATGTTTTAAAAATTCTGGTTTAATGTCAGGCGTATCGAACTATCCCAGTTCACCTGACGGTTCGGGAAAATACAGAAAACCGTTGCATCCCTAGTGGACACAGGCCTTAATTCAGCTTTATCTAGATACCCAATCTAAGCATAGGCATGTATTGTCCAAAAAAGTGCAGGTTTTAAAAGTTTGCTGTGCTCTACACTCCACCAATTTATGGCTTTAGCAGATCAATACTGAGCACTGAGTTCTATTTTTCCCAAACCCTTACATCATCCAGACATCGACTTGTAACTTCTCATTTCAGATCACTGCATAGATCAGACTGAACGATTTGTCTGCATTTTAGTGCAGTTTCTTGTGCCCCACGCTAATCGTAGCCACGTCCATCAAAAAATATATGGATCCGAAACTTACTTTGTGCTTCAAAATAGACGCAAGGGCATCAGATATTCTTCGGAGGCATTTTTGCTGTCATGTTTGTGATATTTATGCTCTTATGCCTCAGCTTGCTGAACAGTGATTGCGACATGATAACCCTGTATTTACTGTGTAAGAGGAGGAGGTGGGGGCTAGTCAGGGTGGAGGAGTCGCTTAATTGCCGGGCACTGTTTTACAGGCTCATTTCCATGCATCAGCCCTGAATAAATTCCCTATGACAATATTTGCACTTTGTGAGTAAACAGCTCAGTAGCGGCACCTCGTTTGCATGTCATTAATTTGCCCGTGTCGCGCCGCGCCTCTCCGCAACCCCCGTGTCAGTCGTCATGCCGTTGTGCCCCTCCGCCCGCTGCCCGCTGACACGTTAGCATTTGTCTGGGAAATGCCAGGACACGGATGTGACACGGCGTGGACGAGCGCTCGGGTCCGACGGGGGCGATGGCGGCTCTTCGAAGGGGGCCGCGTCCCCCCGGCTTGCCTCCCGCCACCCTCGACACCAGCCCTGGAATGTGAAACTCATGCAAATTGAAAGGCTATCTGATATCCCCTCCGGGGGTCTGATGAGCACACGTTTCTAAAATAAAGATGGACGCTGAGTTCAATTTGGGGCTGTTGTTTCTGATGTTGTCAGGCCAGGGGTGGAAATGACAGCGGAGATGAGGCGAGCTGTCAGTCAGCCGGCGTGGGCCTGGTGTGCACTCAAGGCTGGGCAGACCGTTTGGAACATTCATTTATATTTTAACACTCTCTCCAATTATTTTTCTTCTATGTAATATCAGAGTATACGGAAACGCAGTTCAAGTCTTTGAAGGAGCATAAAACCACAGTTTGAGCAAAGCTCAGCCCTCACTCCAGCTCTGAAAGATGCTTTAAACAAAATGTGGAGTGTGGGATTACGAAGAGGAACAGACTGGGATCGAGAAATGAAGGAAGCACTTCCAAACATTGGACCGTCATAGAAGTAAAGTTTCTTGTTTTTCTCTAGAATATCTGACAAAGCATAAAATGTTCATTTTGCCTCATTTTGAGTGATTATTTGTCATTGTGAACACACCACAGCACCACCACGAAATGTAACCTCTGCATTTGATCCATCCGTGAAAGGGCAGTGGGCAGCTTTTTGGCAGAACCCGGGGAGCAATGCTTGGGGCCTGTTCCTTGCTTATGAGTACCTCAATGGTAACTTTACCAGTCCAGGATTCAAACCGGCGACCTACCGATCACGGGCCGAATGCCCTACTGTTATGCCACCGTTGTGCCACTCTGTCAATACCTCGTTTCGGGCTGCTAACTGCCACGTTGCTGAGCGTTTCAATCCAGCAGCTGTCTCAGCATTAGATCGCAAATTAAATCACCTTCTTAACCACATTAGCATGCACATTCTCCATGTGAATCAGAACGTCGCTCGGCCGACCCTCTGCCCTTCCGTCCCTCTGCAGGTAAATGAATTCGTCCAGATTCCCTGACGTGGATCACCTCCGCTTCCGGTGCTGTTAGGGCCTGTGTCCACCAAACACGTTTTTTCCACTGGCAGCGCCTAATTTTAATACAAATCCTATGAGCTTCAGCATTCAGAGCGCTAAGCGCCATCAGTGGAATATAAAACGCGATGGAGACCGTTTTTTACCGCAGCACTCAGAGTGCTTCAAGTTGAAATCTGTTCACCTTTTCAAACAGTGCTGCACTTGTCAATGTCACTTGTCTCTTGCTAGCCAATCAAAACCGAGGAAGGGGCGGGGAATATAAATCGGCGGTCTTCTTCCTGCATGGTTTATCTCATGCGCTCAGTATCTCCCTCTCAAAGACGTGTGAGACTCTTTTTCAAACGCTGCCGCTAATGCTATGATGCGATTTCTCTCCATCTTGTCGACTAAACTAGTGATCTCAAAGAAACATGTTGAAATAGGAACGAACGCGGAAGTGCCCGGTGGTGCTTTTCGTAACTTAGCAACAACGAGCGCTAAGAGAAAGCGCTGAGAAAGTGCGCTGGAAGTGAGGTTTTGACCGCTCTCACAGAAAAAAATGTGTTTGGTGGACACAGGCCCTTATCCTGTCAAGAGCCCACGCTCATCACTTTATTATCAACAACAACCAATTAGGTAACTCACCCATGGGAACAGTTTAAAATAACTGGAGTAATGACTCATCAACTCTCTCTTTCCTCTTCAGCAGCTCTCTTAACTCCACCGAAGCTTCATTTTTTTCCCCGCGTCAGGCAGTCCACTTATTTTTGGACCTTTTTTCCCGGCGTGTCGGTGGGCGTCTCTTTTCACCTGCTGATTGGCTTTAGTGGAGGCTTTCTGGATGAGGGCAGTGAGTGAATGCCTTTCCGCAGCCTCTCGCCCGAGCCAAACAACATTACAACAATAAAACCCTCACAGACACACTCGTGGCTCTTATTGACTTGTCAACAGAATGGAGGGCTATAATACGATACACTCTCTACAACACGATAAAACCCCGAAATAAGAAGTCTCTCAGCTGAAAAACAACCGAGCTTTTATGACTTTCCGACAGGTTTCTGACAGACATGAGAGTTTACTTTGATCATAGCTATTTCTATTTATTTATTTTTTTCCAGTGAGGGTTGTGAGGGTTGTTTCAGTAAATGAAAGCATTTATTGAAAGTAAAAAGTGTAGAATAAATGCAACTTTTAAGCACTGCATCGTCAAAATTCTACTTGTATATAAAAACAGTCGTATGAAGGAACAAAAAGCGGGAAAACAATTCTCATTTTAAACTACTTGTTGTTGGTTGTTGTTAAACGAGTTGTTGTTGGTTCATAAAAATATATATGATGCGAAGTCCGCTTTCTCTCACTGTAATGAGACTAAGACTGATGCTTACAGCAGGATTAATATTCTACATGAACTTGTACAGTGAGTGAGTGAGCAATTGTGGGTGGGTGCATGCACCGAAGGTTGACACATCATTTCAAACAGTACTCCAAAATGTATTTTACACCACTTCACACTAATGGTGTCAAATGGTAACAATTTTAAACACATTATGACAATCAACCTCATAATATCCCTCATCACCACAAAATGCATTTCTGAACCATGAACCTTTTAGCTTGCTTTTCAGTCCGTCCTCATGGGGATTGCTGGCTGGATTTTCCCCCCAGTCTGTTAATTACGAATGTGCAGAAAAAATTGACTGCCATAAAGTGAGTGATTATTGTCATTGTGAACACAACACAGCACACAGCACAAGAGATGTTGAAATTAATCATATAAGCGATGCATCGTGATGCCGATGTGGACGATTCTGCGTTGATGCAGTGGCAGACTATAATCGATTATATCAGGGGTTTTCAACCGGTGGTCCGTTGCCCCCTAGTGATATGCGGCGGCATTACAGGTGGTCTCTAACATGCTAACCAGTTTCACTCTTTTTATAAATTATTTCATTTCATTTATTTTTTAAGACATTTCCAGATGATATGAGCATCTCAAGTATCTAAAAGTTATAGAAAAAAATACTTTTACAGAGACTGAAGCCGTAGAAAACCCCTGAATTATATCATAATGACATTGCTTGGTGATTTTCTGGCTACGGCATGAAAATTCTAGTTAAAAAGAACATCCCAGGAGTAACTATGGTTGCCAAATCTGTGTGCAATGGGAAGTTATGTAGAAAATTTGATGGGATGCATCATGATCCATCAAGATATTGCATCGAATCGAATCGTTGACATGATAATCGTAATCAAATCGAATCAAGAGACCAGTGAAGGTTTACACCTCTACACAGAACACCACAACGCTGTGCATTTTACCCATCCATACCTACCTTGCTCATGAGTACCTCAGTGGTACCTTTACCCGTCTGGAATTTGAAACGGAGACCCTCCGATCACAGGGCGAACACCTTAACCATTACGCATAAAGCAAAGTAGAAAATAACACATTTTGATGAAATGTAGCTGAGGATTAATAATATCTATATGTAATATGTAATATCTATTATCTATCCTCTTAAACAAGGGAATCCAAAATGTTGTTAACCTAAATACATCTGACACATCATTTTTATTAAGCAATAACAATTTTGAACAATTCTGCATATGAAACTTATTCCACAGCACAGCATGAACTCACTTGCCAAGCTCTCAGCCGTTTGCTGAGGTCTCTAAAGATTTAACAGGTCATCAGTGATCCAGGCGCCATAAGGAGTGGCTCGGGTTGCAGTATCACATTCAGGATTTTTGGTTCAATCTTTTGTCTGGGAAAGACACTAGCAAAGGGCACGCAGGGAAATGCCACGAGGCTTTGACTTATTTCAGTATGATTTGTACTGAATAAGAAAGTTTTAACCAAAAGTGAATCCTAAATTGATGTAATATTCTCAGTGCAGAAAGTAGTAGACGTTAGGGGTGAGAATTAATAAGATTTTATATCAATATCAATGTCGAGTCCTGAGTAGTTTTTTAAATGTGAATAAAGTAGTTCTACACAGTCTTCCGCAACACAAGCAAGAGTTGTTATTATGGAGACATTCTATGGTTTAGTTTATGAAGAACAATAAGGTTAGTGCAGGTGGAAACACCTCTGGATATAGAATAAAATTATTTAATAACAAATAATGCATTTTTCTACATTTACTTTTTACTCTTACAGTATAGAATATAAAAAAAAAATGAAGAAATACTAAAGTTTTGGTAATTTTTGAGCATTTGGACTCTTGGAAAGAAGTACATTTTTGTCATGAGGGCGTTCCATATGAGAGCCGCGGCACAATAGCGCTGTGGACGCACGTCAGGAATAAATAAATATCAAGTAAATGTCTGTACTGTGAGTAGAACGCTGGTTGTTGTTATTTATCAGCTAAAATATAAGTTTTGTTTGTAATAAATGGGAAGATTTAACTGGACTGGAAGGTTTTAGTGAATGTTGGACTTCCCTGTGAGAGTCGTGAGCGCTAACAAACGCAGCATGTGTGTTTACATCGTGAAAAATATCATTTATGCATCATGATTCCTCGTGCTGGGAAATGAGAGAATCGTTAAGAAGAATCGATAACGTTGGAGCTGTACAATTCTGATAAACTGGAAATGGTTCTGAGTAGATGTTGTTAGTAACAGATAGAAATAAAGTTCGGTCAGATACTGTGAAATTAGCATAGTTTCCCAATACAGTCTTCCAAGTATAAAAGCATAATTCTATTTGCTTCCAAATGCACGTTTTAATTTATATGGAACTAACAGTGTTACTGCACGTATATAATGTGAGGAACAGTCCTGTTTTAAATCAGGTGGGGTGTTAAAAATGTGGTTTGGGTTTGTTGTTCTGTCTCCAAATGAGCAGACTCCCAGTGTAATATGGATTAACTTTCCAGAGGACTATTTATAATGCGGCTGAAGTCCATGCTGAGACAAAAAGTTATTATAGGAAAAAAAGTTCACCACCAAACGCCTCAGAAACGTCTGTCCGCACCATTCCACTGCGTATTGTTGTCTGCGATTTACTTCCCATCTGTAAACGTGATGGCTTTTCCAGTGTCCTCATAATTATCTGGCCAAAACATGAGAGCGAGATCCCTCTTTCCCACCTCAAGGCCACATTATTAAAGAAGCCCATTTATGAAATTATTTTGGTTTTCTAGCGGCAGGATTACCCATCTTTTAGGAAACAGAGATGAATGTTATGTTGAAAATTTCAAAGTTAAAGTAAACTTTGTCATCTCCACCGTATACGCGTACAGTACATGAAGAGACGAGACGACGTGGCTTCAGGTTTTAAAGTTTGAACAGATAAGGCACATAAGTAAAAGGTATATAAAAAAATACAGATACAATAAGTCACATAGAATAGCAAAATATACTAGTAGTAAGTTTATTTATAGAGCACATTATCATACACATGGGTCATTCAATGTGCTTTACAGAAACAAGATAAAATTTTGTTAAAAATTAAAAGATAAAAAGAAAAAGCAATGAGAAAATGAGTAAAAAATAAAGATAAAATAGAAATAAAATGAATAAAAGTGCTATTAAAATATTTAAAAATCAGGCACAGGTAAGATATTAACAGAAATGTAAAATATTCCAATAAGCTCAGCACTCAGGTGTGGGAAAAGCAACTGAGAAAAGTGCAGTTTTTAGCATCCGTTTAAAACTTGCCACAGTTGGGGCAGATCTGATATTAATGGGCAGTTGGTTCCAGCGTAGTGGCGAAAGGCCATTTCACCGAGCTTAGTTTCAGTTCTATAGACTATAAAACATCCCAAAACTTTAAACTAGAGGTAGGAAATAGTTACATGCGTAATTCAACTACAGTTTTGCTCCTGGAATTTCTTTTTGCTTTGGATGTGTATATGATCTGCGGCAGTTAAATATGAGAATTGTAAGCAGGCGGTGAACAATAATGTCCAATAAGGCGTTCAAATACAGTCATGTGGGGAGAGAGAAAACAATCAGTAAATAATGGAATGTGCAATTACTATTGCTTCCCAGAATTACAATTATTAGTATGTGCCAAGTGTTCCCATAATATATGGAAATATTTTAACAGCAGTCCAATTTTATAGTTTCAGTCATGAAATACAATTCCACTATGGGCATTAATATACTTGAGATTAGCAGCGGTTTATCAAATAGCGGAACAGTGGAACAGTTTCAATGTGAAAGTGAAACTAAACAAGACGTACAAATAACCGTATGAACACAGAATTCGCTGGAGCGCTGTTAGCCTCTGCCTGCTCGTGCTCATTTCTCCAGTCTTGACAAAAATAGCACGTTTTATAAAGCAGTTTTTTTAACACTAACGTAAAATATCAGATTAATTTGCCAGATGTAGAATATCAACTGGAGCCATGCGTGACCGGTGGACAGAGCGTTGGAGAGACGGTGAGGCTCCACATGGCGTCCAAGAGCAGCTTGATAACAGCTAATTGGCTCCACGGGATCCTAGATGTGCTTTTGCAGCTTGTTTCATGCTAGGTGCTTCGGTGCCACTGCATCAAAACAATTAAGCGTTGACTTTGATAAGAGATATCACACACACACATCGTCAGAACAAACCGAGCCCAGCGTGAGGCCCGGGATGGCGGCGAACGCTTATCGCTGCCGAGCCGGTCGCACTCGTTCAGATTAATAATCACTGCTTTTTGTTTGTTTGTTTTTGTGGCACTGCGCGTGTCCCTGCTAAATAAATTGAAAGGAAATATTTCGCTTCATCACGAATATCCATAGTCTTCTTTTCTATTGTTTTCACTTTAATTGATCCAAGTAAACTGCATCGTTTATTATAAGCTGGTTAATTAGGCACTGCACTGCAGTCAACTACACAAAGGTCTATTGTTCCAATAAAGATTTTCCTTCAGTGCCGTCACCCATGAAGACTTATTGTAACAATCATATCACATTAAACACATTTAAAGTTAATGGGCGGCAGGGGCTCTGTAGGGCGAGGGCTCTGGGCCAGGAACTGAGAGCTTGTTGCTTGGAAAGCCGCGCCTCGGCCGCAGAGAAACAGACTTATTGCTCAGAGACTTCAGGGTCTAATGTGTACTTAACTTCAGACTATACAAAGCTCAGAGTCGAGGTGCTACAACATGACAATCCCAAATCTCCTGTCAATCAGCCACTCAACTAGGGCTGCAACTGACGATTATTTTGTAACTCGATTAATCGGCAGATTATTTTTCTGATTAATCAATTATTAATCGGATAAAAAGAAAAAAAATCATTTCCAACTTTTTAAAATAAACCAAACTATTCTTCTTTTTTTTTTTCTAACATTATAAAATCTGATTTATTGAAAATGAAGAAATATTGAAGTTCTGGCCATTTTTAGCCAATTTGGACACATTTTGGCCTATAACTCATTTTTGGCTCATTTCTGGGAGAGAACTACATTTTTGTGCAAGACGGCGTTCCACATGAGAGTCGCGTTGGAATAATCACTGAAAATATCAAGTAAATGTCTGTATTGTAAGTAGAATGCTGGTTGTTTTTGTTATTTAGTTAGAGACAGACACCATTAAACCATATGCAGATGCATAAGAAAATCTTTATTTATAAAAGAGGATATTCATGATTTAATGAATAATGCATTAAATTTTTCTTGTGGAAACAGCTATTAAATTAAATCATTTGTTGCTTTATTTAGCAAGTTATCTGACTGTATGTAAAACCGTCAGTGCTAATAATCTCCTGTTTTATTATCCTACTTGTATTTTAATGCATAAATTAATAATATATACATATTTATTAGTAGTAAAATAGTTATTTTTCTTATTGGGGTTGGTTTTTGTGGCGTTACGCTAGTGTTCCCCTCGTGATCAGAAGGTCACAGATTTGAGTCCAGGACTGGTAAAGTTACCACTGAGGTACTCATGAGCAAGGCACCGTCCCCAAGCACTGCTTCCTGGGCGCTGCCCTTCTTTGCTGCCCGCTGCTCCTTCATGTATGGGTCAAATGCAGGGCTCACATTTGATTGTGTTGCAGTGTGTGCTGTGGTGTGTTCACAATGACAAATAATCACTCACTTTCATAGCTTTATTAATAATTAACATTTATCCAGCGCTTAGAACTTCAAGGCCTTGATTTTCTGGAAAAGTTTATATACAGAGTGTTGGACCTGGAGCAAGGGCATGGTGTTTATGAAATATAAAACAAAATGTCTTTTATACAGATTCTGGTGCCAAACGGTCAATTCGGTTATGGAGAGTTGTTACAGAGAATAAAATGGGAAAATAACACACACACAAACACACATTTAAACAACAGTCTGTTTAGGCTGCTGGTAAGTATTGACATATTGCTGTAGTTTTAAAGCAAAGCATATTTTAGTATCATTATTTGTTGGATGAAATCTTCCCTTGCAGAACATCTTTATTTTCAATTTCAAAACATTTTCCTGTATGTGAGCACACAGATGTTCTATTAAGTAAATCTCTGAAGCATGAGAAAGACAAACTGTTTGGGTTTTTTAACGCTTACTCTGCCTCTCTCTATTTGAAGTGGATCTCAGTTTTACAAATAAATATCCACTTTCTTTTTGTGACAACAAATATCATACATTGAATTTAAGTGAGTTTTTATTTGTCATTGTGAAAGCAGCACAGCACACAGTGCACCACAATGAAATGTGACCTCTGCTTTTGATCCTCCTTCTGTGAAGGAAAAGTGGGCAGCCCGGGGAGCAACGCTTAGGCTCATGAGTACCTCAGTGATACCTTTTACCAGTCCGGGACTTGAACCAGAGACCTTATGATCACGGGGCCAACTCCCTAGCAGTCACCCTGGTAGTGGTGTTGAAACGTTTTTTCTGCTGGCAGCGCCTTTTTTTAATACAAACCCTATGAACTTCAGCATTCAGAGCGCTAAGCGCGGTCAGCGGTAAAAAGACGTTAGTGGAGACGTTTTTTTTACCACAGTGCTCAGAGTGTTGAAATCCATACAACTGGACTTGTCAATGCCACTTCTCTCTTGCTAGCCAATCAAAATTGAGGAAGGGGTGGGACATACACGGTCAAGAACTCACTAACAACAATGGCGGCTTATCTGGAGCAGCTGGAGAAGCTTGTTTTGGCAAAAAACTACAATGATGTGATCAAACCCCTAACTGTGCTACTCTCCCAGCTGTTTTATTGTGCGGTTTATCTCATGCACCCAGTCTCTACGTCTCCAAGACATGTGAGCATCTAGTTCAAACGCTGCTGCTAACGCCGAGATCCCATTTCTCTCCATTGTAAAGATAACCTTGTTGTCTAAACTACCGCTCTCAAAGGAACACGTTACAATGTTTATATGAATTAGGAATGAACGCGGAGGTGCCCAATGCCGCTTTTTGTAAATTAGCAACAACAAGCACTGAGAATGCGCCCTGGATGTGAGGTTTTGACCACTCTCAGTGCAACAACCATGTTTGGTGGATAATCTCAATGCAGACGTAGACAGTTCTGGATCGATGCAGCGGTAGACCATAATTGATGCTTGGTGATTTTTGGTTGATGCCTAAAAAATCTAGTTAAAAAGAACATCCCAGAAGTAATTATGGCCCAATCTGAGTGCAATGTAAAAAATTGATGGGATGCATCGTGATACCTTGAGATATCGCGTCGACTCGAATCGTTGACATGATAATCGTAATCAAATCAATATCGTGACACCAGTGAAGGTTGATCCCTGTACATCTCGGAGGGCAGGATTTATGTCTGAGTGGTTCTGCTTCACTGAGGGAAGTGTAACTTGTAATGGACTGCAGCTTCTGAAAACCCCCTTTTTGCCACGATTAGAGGGACTGTGGTGAGAATGGTTATCCCAAACGCGGAGAAGCGAATGAGGAGGTAATTATCAGAGATATTTTAAGAAGGCGTGCATCCCGAGAATAACGACTCCCCTCCAGGGTTGACGTTCTACATGAAAGTTAAATTAACCCAAAACCACGTAGTACTCACGATCACATGGAACAGTGGTGAGGGTCAGCAGCGAGGGAGACTCAATGACTGAGCAAAGAATGACTAGCACTCGTATGGTTTATATCCTGGTAATCCTAAAACTACTTCCGGGTTGCATGAACAACTTCCGGGTTGCATGAACTACTTGACATCTTTGTTTATATTCCGGTAATTGCAAACTCTGTCGCTGCGGTGTGATTGGAGGATCTGACACTTTTTCTGTACAAATGGTCAAGATTATGTCAAACTAATATGGATAGTGACTTGAGAAAATTCAGGCATACAGTACCCATGTAAGGATCCCTTCGAGGCATCAAGCCTCTATTGATAAAGCTATTTCACTCTGGGACTGAGGAAAATTTTTAAACGTTCATCGCTTAAAAGTATTGGCTGTAAGCGCCAGTCCGCTCTACGTCTCATATGCGCTATGCGGCGTTTTTATGCACACCTGCTAGACTCATTAAAGCTGTGAGATGAAATGGTTCCCAGTTCCAACAATTTGATGATTTAATGGTGATCTATAAAAACGTGTGAGAAGGGCTCACGGGGAGAAGTTCTGTGGCAGCGCTGCCCAGAATGCAGAAACACATAGCGGCCCACTGCTTGGACGTTATAGTCCAGACTCCCTCACATCTGTGAGAGTAAACCTCTGTCTGTCTGCATCTACATCTGTCTACACTGTTCACCTCTGTACGCTCGGGGATTTTCATCTTCGCCATTTATTTTCTGGCCGTTTGTTAAGTGATTTCAACATAAACAAATGACGCAAGAGCGTACATAAATGGCAGAGGTGGGCAAAGTAGCTAACTTCATTACTTAAGTGAAAGTACAGATACCACTAGTCAAATGTTACTCCAATACAAGTGAAAGTCGTACAGTCAAATATTTACTTAAGTTAAAGTAGTGAAGTACTTGTTTTAAAAATACTTAAGTATTAAAAGTACATCTTCTTTCACCGCATTGTTGCATTATTGCCACAACACTTATAACACCTAATGCCTCTGACTAGCTTGTAGAAGCTGTAGAATAAGGAATTGGTAGAATGTTACAGAATGAAACACAACCTTAACTGACAAAGAAAACTAGTCATTAGTTTATTTTATTAATTAATTGTGACTACGCACTCCCACAAAACTGCATGGTAGTGTTCTGACATACGTAGCTGTAAGTGTAGCCTGCTCAGAACATAAAATCATCATTCCAACCTGCTTAATACCCAGCTCTACACCTCCAGCTTCATGACTTTTCAACAGCAGAAGTGTTTTAATCAAGACAGAAAACAGCAGAATGTTTGAACTTGGATTTATAGTGACAGTCTACAGGCGTGATATACCTTACTGATTACTGATAGACTGCCACCTGCCAAACAACTAATCACCTTTTAGAAAAGGGGGAATACCATCCACTTTATCCACAGATTTGAAAGTAATGAGTAACGAGAACCTTGATAGAAATGTAGTGAAGTAAAAAGTACAGTTTTTGTCTTTAAAATGTAGTGAAGTGGAAGTGATAAGTTTCCAGATAAAGTACTACTCAAGTGAAGTACGGATACTCAAAAACTGTACTTAAGTACAGTACTCAAGTACTTAGTTACTGTCCACCTCTGATAAATGGTGCGTGGTTTAAAGAGAGTTTTACCCCAAAACTTGATCCTAAACTTGATTTGCTTAACTAAGCTAACCTCGAAAAAATTAGACACTGTAATAGTGTTATAATATCATGACAAAATGAATTTGAAGGAGCAGTGGGCAGCTAACATGATGGGTAATCACTCCTTCACCATTTATGTACTATTTACCAAAAAAGGATACTCTCCCCATCATATGTTTATTCCGGGACTAGAACTGGCGACCTTGCAGTCATGGTGCCAACTCCCTGACCGTTACGCTCGCAACTGTCCCGTTGTGTTATAACAAGCCCATTTTTACAGGCCTGTCAAGCCTAAGAAACAAACTACGTCAAGGCAAACCGTGATCAGAAGCTGAGCGTTTAGGGAAGCCTACCGCTCATTTATCGTTAAACGTTCAAATGTTTTGTGTCTGTGAAGTGATAAAATCGGTAAAACTTTTAAAGTGACCACACCGCCTGCCCACTGAAAGTCTCTGTGCCCTTGAAAGTCCGTGACGAGGCGCCGTGAAGAGAAACGGCAATAAATAAATACACCACACCAAGTTAGTTGTGTGCTGCAACCAAAAATATCTTAAATTTAACATGTGCATTCTAAAGATAAAGGGAACAATGTGCTTTTCCACATGCACTTCCAATTTAATTTCCACTTCAAACTACATCAGAACATATTTGTGGTTAATTGTGATCTCTTTCCCAGGGTTGGTGGCCAAAAACAATTGCTTGTATTCTTCTGATGAGTTGGGTAACAGACATATGAACACCCACATGACTTTGTTAGCCTTGAAAGGCCAAACTTTTGAGAGATGTTTCTGCGTCTCGCCCACAAAGACGCACAACATGTGTTTGATTTGCGAGCTTTCCTCATGACTATCGAGATCTCTGCTCTCTGCTCCAAGTCTGTGCATCACGATTATTCCGAGTCCTGCCGTCACCTTGCCTCTGATGCTGACCGGGGAAAAAATAACAGCCATAAACAAGAAATTAACAACAAACTTTAATGCAGGCATAAACATGATTTAATCTGATACTGCTCCCCTTATACAGTGGCCTTCTCCATTTTTTTGGGGAGGGTGGTTAGTGCCTGTCACTTTGATTTGTCTGTTGTCTGTGAGGAAAGATGAGACCACGTCAACCGTTTATCAAAGGATCAATTTCACTCCAAGTTCTTGGCCCATAAGTCAGGAGATAATGGCTGCAGGACTCGTTTGTGCCGCACAGAACCCGCGTCCCTCTCGTCCTGCCGGCCCGGAAACTCGGGAGCTTGTTAGAGTATCAGCAGGATTAATTAGCTGGATACCTGCAGAAGTGAGTAATAGTTGCTAGTGGACAGCTGTCCTGGTGTTTATTGTTAATTGAGGAGAGGCCATCGATCGCTGTTAGGGCGGAGTTAGCAGTTGGCAGACTTGCTGGTCGATTGATGTGAGAGACTCGGATCGAGTGTTGAACGTTGACTGAGATCCTTTCCTTAACCCCTGCTACTTTTCTCTTTCACTTTACATCACTCACACTTTCCTATTAAAGTGGCTGAGAGAGCCCAATGCGATGAAAGTTGTGGTGTTTTTAGGCAGGAACAAGTCAAAGTTGTGGAAAAGTTGCGATTTTGTCTCCTTTTATAATGATTCTTTAATAATTCATTAAAATGAAGGGGACAAAACCACTATCACTCCTTTTATCGGAGGGTCGTCGGTTTAAATCCCGCACTAGTATAGGTACCACTAAGGTACAATTCAAAATGAAATCATGTTGCAAAGCAACAAAACATTAATCAAGTTGATAACGAGCATGCAAACAAACTGCAATTCAGAAAACACATGCACCACATTTAACAAAAGCACTGCAGAAATGCTTACATTACATTTTGCAATCAAACTCGTTTATCAAGTCAGAGCAGGATCCAGTTTCTACAAAGCACAAAGAAGGCATGTAGAATATACATCTCTAAATATACTATATAAGATATAAACTCTAAACTCAAAGTAGAAAATAAAAAGGCAATTTTACTCGAGGTACACTATGTGGTATATGATATGTGCAAATACTGCAACACGTAGAGAAAAGCTACCAGTACAATGTTGGAATGTACTTTAGTGCATTAAATGTGTATAAGATCTGCAGCAGTTTAATATGAATAAACACACCATCTGTTAACATAATAAACAGTATTATCTCTTAGACACGATGTGCAGACTGGCCTTTGGTGGTGAAGTGATTAAATGCTCTTTTTGACAGGATCAGGCCGTTACAGCTGCACGTGGAAGTATGTGATGGTGGATCCTGTTCAGCTCTCCACATCCACACGGGGGCCTCACACTCAGACACACACACACACACACTGCTGCGGGTTGCTAGGAAACTATTGTAATTCGATAGTGAACAACTTCTGTTAATTCCACATGATTCATTTAAAATAATCAGCTGCTGTCTGTGAAAAAGAAATAGTAATACCAGTATTTAAATGTAATTGTAAAATGGATAGATAGACGGTTACTACCTGTCTGTCTGTCTGTCTATCTGTCTATCTGTCTAGATAAGTGTACATGAAGGGGTCCATGCATAGTGTTTCTAAAAAAAAGTTTATCCCCTTACTTAAAACTTGTTGAGATTACAAATCTCCTTTGTAGAAGTGTCCTGATCACTCCTTGTATAAGCACATACACTACCAGTCAAAGGTTTCTCACTGAAGGCACTGTGAATGAACACTTATGGAATTATGTAGTAAACAAAAATTGTGAATGACCCAAAACACGTTTTATATCTTAGATTCTTGAAAATAGCCACCCTTTGCTTTGATCACTGCTTTGCACACTCTTGGCATTCTCTCGACGAGCTTCATGAGGTAGTCACCTGAAATGGTTTTCAACAGTCTTGAAGGAGTTCCCACAGATGCTGAGCACTTGTTGGCCCTTTTGCCTTCACTCTGCGGTCCATCTCATCCCAAACCATGCTCCATTAGGTTTGGTCAGGTGACCGTGGAGGCCAGGCCATGTGGCGCAGCACTCCATCACTCTCCTTCTGGGTCAAATAGCCCTTACACAGTTCATTCATAGTTTTGATGCCTTCAGTGAGAATCTACAATGTAAATAGTAATGAAAATAAAGAAAAACATTGAATGGGAAGGTGTGTCCAAACTTTTGACTGGTAGTGTATGATTAGGAAAACATCTTTATGTAACTTTGTAGAAAATGCAAATTAAATAATATAGAATGTGTAAATAATATGTGTGAATATTTACCGTATGTATTGACTTGTTAGAGGAGGAACCATAACAGAGTTGACGCTGTGACGTTTGATGCAAATTATGGTTCTGGAGTTGTCATTTTGCACTGAGTTTACATAAGATTCAGCAGTTCAATGTGAAAATCTATTAAAAAATAAGTGTCATTACAGCATCTATGCTCCCTATGTGAGGAGTTCAGTAATATGTGTAAATATTGTAACAACATTCATGTTTAGAGAACTACGGTTTTAATCATTCATTCATTCATTATCTGAACCGCTGGTTACAATCATGGTTTATGTATTTAATATGTTATTTACATCTATAAAGTTTGGATATGTTTATGGAAGATGTAAATAAAATTTATATGACATGTTTACAGGTAGTTAATTTGAAAAAGGCATTTTTCAGAGACTCTAAACATCCTTTGCTCTTTGCAGCTCTTTTCTTTTAGCAGCAGAGTTTTACCTCCAAATTCAGATTGATTTTCTAAAGCGCACCAGTTGTGATGGTTGAGACGGGCTGCCGGTTCTAACGTGACGTCTGAACTTGAGCGGGATGAAACGCACACGCGTTGTGACAGAAGTGAAATCCGGCTGAGAGGCATGCTTTATTACGTTTGTGACAGATTAAATCAGAGGATACATAAATACTGCTGCTGTTTATCTGTGTCCCGGAGCGGAGACGTGGGAAGGGTGCGACGTGACAGCAGTGCAACATGTGAGTCAAATTGTTAGTGACAGTAAACTGGACTCTTGGCTCAAGCCTCAAATATTCACCAATGCTGTACGCTCCTTCCACCGCCTCTCCCCATTTCATCACATCGCCCTCTGACTTCAGAAAGATGGGAACATTTTTCTGGGTGTGTGAGTGTGTGTGTGACAGAAAAAGGCACAAAGGGCTGATTGTGAGGGTCATTAAGTTAACTAGTCTTATTTCGCCTCAAATAGTCTCTGCTTCGAGTTAAGGTGAGGTAATGTTTATACACCATTATGCCACACCGCTTTTCCGAACACCAAAATCGGCACAATAGACATATTCACACACACACACAGTTTCACAGAGCGGGAAAGGGAGCGAACAGCAGATGAAGACGGCGAGAGAGAGAGAGAGAGAGAGAGAGAGAATGAGAGAAAGAAATGTGGAGCAGAAACCAATCCCATATTTCTGTGCACTAATAGGTCTAATTATATTGCTGATATGGTAATGTGGGGCTGCTCCCCCTCGTCTGCTGCGAGGGAACAAAGAGGCAGTTGTGCGACGCTGGCGAAAATCAGATGTTAATGATATTTCAGGACCTTGTTGAGTCTGGACGGCAGGGCTGGAGCACCTAGAGGGGAAATGACTTCCATGCCTAACCTATTCCAGCCAGTCTGAGTGATACTGAAGGGAGAGAAAAAGGGAGGAGGGCAGACGTGGAGGAAGAGGAGGAGGAGGCCGAGGAAGGATGGCGGGGGGGGGGGACACGGTTGGCAACAGATTTACCCCTTTTTTTACAATCTGGGCAAAGTGTGAAATAAGGCTTTCAAGACGAACATATTCCAGTCATCACAAAATCCGTAAGATTTTGTTTGGTCGGTTACTGTTTTTAATTCCAGGAATGAGAGAGAGCAAGTGTGAAAAAGAGAGAGGGAAGAAAAGACCCTGAGACGGGTACAGTGCACGCACCACGCAAACTGAGAAAAAGAGTTTGCACAGAGCACCCCCACCCCCCACCCCTTTTTTTTCGAGATCATTTGCACTTGGCACAACGTCATCGTGAGCAGAGAGAATGCCAGATGGATTTTCCACAGCGCTCCCCTTGACGGGGCGTGTGCTGGACACGTCGCTGCCAGAGACAAATCCACTGTGGAGTTTCTGCACCACAAAGGGCACTACTGTTTCATAAAGCGGTAGCTCAGCGCTCTGTAAACAGAGCCACGCAGACGTGCTTTAGGAGAGCCGGTGTTTAGAATGGCACATTTGCATGTTGTACAGACCCTCCAGGATTTTGCCATGTTGCGATCGCAACTATTAACGCAAATTCAGCCAATCCCTGCAAAATCATTACTAGCGTGCAATTTGCACCAACTTTTACGCAATTTTTGACCAACCATTGTCGTTTTCCGCAAAAAGTTGAGCCATACGCCAGCGAACTCACTTCCTTTTTACGTTAAGAAGACGCAGGAAACCTGTGATAAAAACGCCTCACAGTTACCTTCAAAAACAACTAAATGATTAATGGTAAAAAAAAAAATAGTGGTTTTGTTCCTTCATTTTAATTAATTAAATTTAAATCAGGCGTTTTAGGCCGCAACAATCTCAAAAAGTGAAATCCTGGAGGGTCTGGTTGTAGGTTTACTAGAAAACATTTACCCTAAAAAATGATAAAGAGCTTTACAAATCATGATATATCTTAAATTGTCTTCATTGCCCAAAAATCTGTTTATTTCTTGACCCCTTATGTGCAAATATAATCATTTCATTCTTGAAAGAACGATTAAAGCAAATGTTATACTTTTAAATAATTTACATAAAACTGTAACTGCAGAAATTCACTAAGTTTCATCTGTTAGAGGTGTAAATTCGGACAGTCACTAATTTCCTCTTTTGTAAAATTTTATAAATCCCCACGTATTAAACACAATTACAGTATAAAATAAAGAGTATGGATGCATGTAATTAATTACTGGAACTATAAAAACCAAACAATATAATGAAGATTTTACATGTAAGAATCCAATTATATTTTCTTTGTGGATGTGACTCTGAAAAGCTGCACTGTAGATAAAACAGAGCTGAAGAATCTCAAATGTGTTACAGGATGTGGAGGAGGAAGAAAAAAGTCTTTAAAAAGTCTTTCAGCATTTTAATCATTAATAAACTTAAAACAGTGCAGATTAACTCCATCTATAAATCTAACGTTTATTTCAACTGCTGTAAAAGACATTTATTTCAGGCAGCGCTTTAAAGAAAGAAACGCTGCCATTAGCATGTGCTTCTGTGTCTCTGCACTGTAAAAGAGATGAAGAAAATCAGGCTTGCCGCTTTGCCTCATTTTAGGAGAACATTAATGGCTATTTTTGGGTTGTAATTTGCCGGCTAAACTGGATGGAGAATGTGTGCCTTTAATCAAAACAGTCTCCCACAATATCTGACGAGCTAAAAATGGAGAGTAGCATTCAGCCTCAACAAATAAACCCAATTTCACCGTTATTTACTTTTCACCACTTTAATAATTCCCAGTTGAAAAAGTATCGCAGCCCTTTTATTGAAGCTGCTGCTGGTGCTGATAACGGTGCCGCTGCTTTAGATACTGCAGATAGTGTGTGTTGCGTCTCCACCTAAATGAATTTTTACGTCTCAAAAGGAGATGTTTTGGCAGGAGGTAGTGTGTGTAATGTTTGTGTGACGGTCTCCATGTGGAGCAAGTGTCAAGCTTCATCTAAACGTGTCTTTTAAATTATTACTATTCACAACCAACTCCTAATAATAAATAAAGCAAAATAAAAAAGCTGTCTTTCCTGGAATCGGTCAGTCTTTTGATCGGATCATGGTTGTCCAGCAGCTTCTCTTGTTTTCTCTTGACCATGTGGAAATGAGTGTTTTTACTCTTATAGGACCTGGAGAGAGTTCTTGAATGTGGTCACCTAGTAGTTCACTGGTGCAGTTTAATACTTTACTGAATAAGCTCTGAATAACTGGGTCTAAATAAAGTTTTTTAGTATAGAACATTTCTGAGGGACATGTTTTATAAACATTTTGAACATATTTTCTACGTTGTTGTAATTCTTACTCTTTTAGTCTTTAGTTTATTGTATTTCTGTAACTTAACCTGTAGTTAACTTCTAATTTCAAAGTTCTGTTATTAATTTTGCACAGTCTTAGGATGGTTCAGGAAACATTTCACTACATGTTGTACTATGTATTTAACAAATAAAGAATCTTGAATATTTTCAGGGAAGTTCAAAGCCTGGTGTGTGTTCTTGTTAATGAGAGAAAAATGTAATAAAATGTGAAAATATACACATTGTATTACAAATAAAGCTTCTTGAGGATAATAATTTGTCAGTATTTGTAGTTAATTGTAAACGATTACAGATTAAAGATTGTATTAAATTACAGTTTACGAAATTGACATTTTCACATTACAGAATTGCTATTAAACACATTTAATTGACTTACTTTGGGCTAAAATACACCTAAAATGTCTTAATGACGACAAGTGTATTTTTTTCAAGTTCTTTCTTCAATGAACTTTTGCATACAAAGGTTTGTTGTGTACAAAAGCATAATGTAAGTAATAAAAATGTATGTGCAAAGAAAATACACTTTAATCACACATATACTCATAAAAGCACTTTAGAGGGTGAGACGGGTCTTTGATGGGCTTGATTGCTCTGTTATAAAATAAAAAAATAATAACATGGTAACAACATGGTTACATGGTAATAAGCATAGTGACATAATAACAACACTATATATATATATATATATATATATATATATATATATATACATATACAGCATCAGCTCAGAATTTAAATGCTTGCTGTAAAGCTTTCATCTGAGAGATATTAAGTTTATAGATGACAAGTGAATATATATCCTTCTATCTGTGCATGCTTCACTGTGCTGAGTTAAATAGTTACTGCATGCTCTTATTGAAACCCCACAATTCATTTACATTCCTGTTCCATATCCCACTCAATCCATATTCATTCATCTGAACGCAGCATCCAGTCTTAATCTGCTACTTACCATCCCGTTCCTCAGTTTAATCTATATGCGAGCACGTCTCAGACTCGCTCTGCTTTCAGTTTGGACTTGGGGCTTTTATGTGGTGCATTTTGTCTGCTGTTCTTTGGAAAGCCAAACGCATTACACCATATGCTTTGCTGTAACTCATTAAGCCCAATGTCTGCTTCAAAGCACTGTGACAGATTGATCCTCTGTTCCAAAGCTCAGCCTGAAATGCAATGGAGGACTTTGAAATAAATAAATAGGGTTTGAAATGGCTGAACTTTATGTGATAATGTCTTTTACTGTTACCACCAGTCAAGGCTGAACTTTTGCAGGAGGATCGCAGATCTCACGGCGGCTGTGTGATAAATGAGACGTGCTTTTTTCCTCACATGCCGTCTCCCTCTCTCTCCCTCTCTCTCTCTCTCTCTCTCTCCTCGTCTCGTCTCGTCTCATTGGAAGAATTTCTCTCCCCTTACCTTTTTTCCCCTCTGAGTGAAGGTAGTGACCACTATTAAAAATGCATGTAACATTTCTTAGCAGGACAGCATGCATGATGCATGTGCACCCGAGCGTAGGGGGCTGCAGGAGATGCATGCATGAGCATGCATTTATAACCAAAGTAAAAGTGGCAGCATGGCACGCTTTAAGTGGGGAATGATTTGTCATTGTGAACACAGCACACCACAGCACACCACACTAAAATTAAATGTCGCCTCAGCATTTGACCCATCCTTGAAGGAGCAGTGAGCAGCATTTACGGCAGCGCCCGGGGAGCAGTGCTTGGGGACGGTACCTTGATCTTGTTTACCTCAGTGGTACCATTAGCACTTCGGGACCAACTCCCTAACCGTCACACTACCAACTGCTCCACTGTCTGTGTATTAATAATAATAAAAATAATAATAATAATTTTTCTCCTACAAAGCTGAAGTTTTCAGGCTAAGTAGCAATGTTGTAAATCTTGGCATAGGCCTATAATTGGCGCTATAGCGAAGGGCAATGTTTTGACCTCTAGGGGCGCTAAAACACTTCATCAATTTATGTGATGTTATAACAGAGCATTTATAATTTTCATGAAATTATAGAAAACGACCCAATTCTTATATGAACACTGTTAGAGGTCGCATCCTTTATAAACACAACTTATTGAAGCTGTCATAACAAAAAAGGAAGTTCCAGTACCAAGTCACAAATTACTATTTGCATCTTTAATTCTTTTTTTTTTTGTTATTTCACTTTATTGTTCTACATTCAAACTTCTTATGTCTTGATACGATTAGTGTAGTTATGTGGTGTTATACTAAGTCATAAGCAGCATCAGCATCAGCAGTGTGTGGGTGTGTGTCTATGACATACTCATATATAGACACTGCTGATGATCAGTGCTGACCCTTTTGTGCTACTTTTTGCGACTTTTGCTTGGACCCCAATCTTTGCCGTTTGCAGCTATATTTAATATTTGTATTCTGTCGTCCTCTCTTTTCTTTCTGTCTGTGTTTGTCTCTGTCTGTATATTTGTATGCATATGCATTAAGTCTCTTGCATGCATTTAGACCATTTAAGTATGTGTGTGTGTGTGTGTGTGCAGGCACGTGCAAGTATGCATGTACGTATTCCCTCTGTAAGGGTGTGAGAGAGAAAGATGCATTAACGTAATGTGGTTCAGCAGGTTGTGAGTGACACAGGTAAGCAGGGTTTGTGTGTCCATCTGGTCTCTTTTAAAGCTTTGCTACTCGGCTGTTTTTACAAGCTCATGAAACACACACACAGTGAGAGCCATGTGACTCTACTGTAAACCTGTCACAATCAATTGCTCTGGAGAAAAGCAAATCAGCTCCTCATAAAAATACAGAGTTACACTTGGCTCTGCAGACATCTGGTTCTATATAATTATTAATACAAAGAGTATAATTACTCGGTGGTGTAATTGTGCTCATTCTTGTCATAATACTACAGATGCACTGAGGTAAGTGCATGGTAAAGTACGTAGCCATTTAAAACTCTTCTGCAAGTGAGCTGCAAAATGTGCAATTTTCCAGTCGTAAGGTGTGTGTAGTATTTTTGGATGTGCACATTAAAATGCGCAGGCCCGAATGGGCATAACTTTATGGGTCATATGTGTTCTGAACATTTTTAATAACTTTAAGTTTATAATTAAGTCATTATCTAATACCCATGAGTGTTTCACTTTAAGAAGAGAAAAAGAGCATGCAGGCGTAGAATATGGAAAACTTTTCGGTCAGCGCTATATTTTAGGCCGTGTAAATTATTCCCTATCACTTCAAATTTAAGGATTTGAAACTAGGGATTTATTTAATTCACCACGGCCTCAAAGTGTCCGAGGCAATATTTTACGCCGACATGCAGAAAATTTCAATAAATTCAGCACAGTTTATACTTATTATGTGATAATTTTGTCATACATAATAATCTGTTTAGTATTAGTTTATTTATTCCAGTTCATCCGATATTTTTAGGCATTTTCATTTAATAAGTCTCTGACTCACTGTTACAGTTTTTATTTAAACCAAATTCATTAAATCTGCATTCTGTTTCAGAGCAGCCAATTACAAAGGTTGCTAACAAGTCGTGAAAACCCAAATGAATGAAAATTTTCGCAAATTACACTGACTTATAACCTTCGATTTCAACGCAATGAGCAGAGAATAAGCATGGAAGAAAATAAAGAGAGAGACGGAGATAGAGAGATAGAGATAGAGAGAGAGAGAGACATGCAGAAAATATCAGAATCTGTCTTCATTCAATGCCACTCGATTTATCCCAGAAATGAAACACTTTTATGTCTTTACACGCGAATCTGGGCCGCGCTGGGGCCTCGGCCCGGCTGCTCGGTGAGCGTCCCCCAGCATGTGGCTTCTATTTGAGCTCTACAGTAACATGCCATCTGTATTTGGGCTTGTAATTGTGTGATTAATACTGGGGTGGAACATCACACGCTCTGGCTAAGGGATTTGGGCAGGACTATCAACATGCACAACTCACTTTGATGTATAGATCGGCAAATTCAAGCCAAATGCCCTAATGATGTGTTTTTGAAACATTCGCTTATCTTTTGTATGTGGTCGCCGTCTCAAAACAATAAGAATCGTATGATAGTTTCTCCCCGAAACCAGAGCATTTGAGCTGGATGAGGGCGATGTGAAAATGTGTCTGTGATCTCTATCAACAGCATCAGAGATAGGGGTGGGAATCAAATACCGGTACCGACTCAGAACCTCTTCCAATGAATCAATTCCATAGATAAATTTTGACGTTATTGATTCTTCTTAAAGATTCTCTCTTTGCGTCATGGTTCAAAGAGATGCAACTTGACCTTCAACCACGAGGAATCATGACGCATAAATGATATTTTTTACGATGTAAACACACACACTGCGTTTGTTAGCGCTCACGACTCACGATGTTGACCAAACACTGAGTGTAACTTTTTGCCCTGTCAGAGCCTCCAGCAGTCCATCTGGACACTTACTTCTTAAAAGAAGAGGCAGGGAAACATCTACACCCTTCACTTCTGCCAACTGAACAGTGGAGCGACCTTTCCCTAGGTACCAGACCTATCGAGTTTTTTGCTGTCTATAAGCATGGTTCGAAGATCCAAATCTTCAAGAAGCACCTAGGGGACTAACTGTGCTCCTTACTCACTTATTTATTACTTATTTCCATTTTTTAAATCTTTAGTTGGAATCATGCCTGATTTATTGAATGTACTCTTGACTGTGTAGATATCGATGTGTTACTCTTCCAGGCCCTGGAAAGGTCTTCACTCTAACCCTGGTTGTAACTTAGTTGACTAGCTGAACTAGATTCAGGTCTAGTATCAGGTATGTGAGTGAGTGAGTGAGTGATTATTTGTCATCGTGAACACAGCACAGCATACAGTGCACTACAACAAATTAAGACCTTTGCATTGAACCCATCCGTGAAGGAGCAGTGGACAGCTGACATGGGCAGCACCCAGGGAGCAGTGCTTGGAGATGGTACTTTGCTCATGAGTACCTCAGTTGTACCTTTATTGATCTAGGATTTGAACATTCTACTAACATTTGACTAACTGCCCCAAATTATTTGTCATGGTGAACCCAGCACAGCACACTGTGCACCATGCAGAATAACCCAACCATGCAGGAGAAGTGGGCAGGTTTTTTGGCGTTGCCAGGTGACAGTACCTTGCCCATGAGTACCTAGGTGACACCTTTTACCAGTACGGTACTTGAACCGGCGATCTTCGGATCATGGGGCCTAATCTCTAACCCATGCTGATTACATTTACATCTTATCCAGAGCAACTTCCATTTTCCCAATTTCAGGAAGTCTCCCTGGAGCAACTTGGAGGTTAAGGGTCTTGCTCAGGATCCCAATGATAGTAGTGCTGGAGTTGTGATTCGAACCCACATCCTCTTGGTCAAGACGGCATTTGGTAAGGTAACTGTTTGGGAATTCTGCCCATGATTGGAAGGTTGCTGGTTCCACTAAGGTACTCATGAGCAAGATACTGTTCCCAAACACTGCTCCCCGAGCACTGCCCATGTCAACTGCCCACTGCTCCTTCACGGACGGGTCAAATGCAGAGGTCACATTTCGTAGTGGTTCACTTTGTAATGTGCTGTGGTGTGTTCACAATGATAAATAATCACTCACTTCCACTTTCAAGAGGTGAGTATCCTAACCACTAAACCCCCACCACCTCCAGATTTGAACCCTTACTTGTAGGGTTGTCCATATCCCAAATTTAACTCTTTATCCACCGGGCTGTCATTATAGACGTTTGTCCAACTTGGTTAACATCAAGGTTCTCCTTCCTCCTCGTTCCTCAAATTGGCACTTGTTAAAAGACGTCCGCATCACCATCGTTGGTGGCTAAGTGTCTTTAAGGAATAATTTTGCTCAATATTTCTGTGCTCCGTATGAGAACAAGTGGGCAAAGTTGTTCTGAAAGTGAGCGCTGCAGTATTTCGACGGCAGACACCCAAACAGAAGGAGGAAATTAAAGGCTTTTTCCGCAGGAGGTGGGAAATGTCTCACTCATTATCCCATGATAACCCAAGCAGAAGATGCGGCCCTTTCTTATTCTGCTTTCATACGCTCCCTCTCGTCCATCGGTGCACGCCTCATAAAACTTACCTCTAACCAGCACGGACAATATGTGTAATTATGGTGTGCAATGCATTGAAAATATGACAAAAGCCTTCAGTGCTTGTGAGCTCTGAAATCAGAAAGGCAATTACAGTCTTTGAACAAAGAGCCAAAACTTTGCGAGTACACTGTGAGGTCCTTTGTGAGCTTGGGAACTCGTGATTAAGATGTTTGCAGTCACTTCCGAAATGCATTTGCCAGAGTTGAGAACATGGAGGCAATACGTATAATGAATGCCTTGCTAGGCACTGTTTCAAGGCAAAGACACTGAATCATTTCACAACTCCTTGGCAAGTGAAAGGAATGAAATTACACCTCTTTGTGTGAACGTACATCAGTATGTGAATGAATGAGGATTTTTAAAGAAGTTTCTTTAAAGAAGTCTCCTCTTACTGGATTCTCCTTTTTTGCAGAGTGTTTTGGCAGCCAAGTTTAGTAAGTAGCAGGACAAGATTTTCAAAGCAATAAAATCTTTATATGCTGACCTAAAAAAATATCTCCATATCTCGGCACCACAAAACTGTACAATCTTTTGGCGAGAACACAAAAGACTGGGGGAGAAGATGCTTAAAAATGTTTCGATTCTTCATGTGATTTGTGTGTACCATGAAGGCCTTGGCATCGGTGCCACAAGACAGATTACTCAAGTGTGTGTATGTGGCAGAAAGAGAGAAGTCTGAAAGTTGTGGGGAAGTAAAGTTGCTAAAGAGTTTTCCAAACCATGTCTGAAGGGGCTCGTCCCAAAAATCTCAGTGAGGTTCTGGCTACTGAGTTGATTACTGATGTGGTAGTGGTCTAGTGAAACAGTTAATGAAAGTGAGTGATTATTTTTCATTGTGAATACAACACACAGTGCACCACAACCAAGTGTGACCTTTGCATTTGACCCATCTGTGAAGGAGCAGTGAGCAGTGCTTGGGGACGGTACCTTGCTCATGAGCACCTCAGTGGTATCTTTACCAGTCCTGGGATTTGAACTGCCGGCCTTGTGATCACGGGGCGACCACCCTAACGCCACCAACTGCCACAATTAGGCTGTTAGCCCTGCGATCGGAGGGTTGTCGCTTCAAGTCCTGAACTGGTAAAAGTACCACTATGGTACTCATGAGCAAGGTACCATCCCCAAAAACTTTAAACAAATAAATAGTGTTGGACGGGTTACTTCCAACATGTTATAGATTATAGATTACTAGTTAGCGTTATTTCAAAGTAAGTGTCCATTACAACATTACCTTCTCACGACTCCTTACGCGTTACACGACTCCTGCATTACTTTTGAGTTACTTTCACAAAAATAATTGTGGAAGTAGGACTTGGCATTGTGAAATGCTGAAATGCAGTTTACTGCAGTTCATTTTACATCCAGTGGAGGGCGATGTGGTGCAGCATCATGACTGTAGCAATACACTGTAGGAAATAGCTCTTTTCCTCTTGTGCCAAAAGTCTCGTGGTGTTGGTGATTTCTTTAAATAAAACAAAACAGATGAAAATTTTGGGTTAAAAGTGTGTTGTATTGTGCATTACTGAAATATTTAACGAGTGTAATATTACTAAAAATGTATTAGTAATGCAATACATTACTGCATTACGGCAAAAAGTAATACATGTAATGTTACTACCAACACTGCAAATTAGTGAATATTGGAGTAGAAAAATGTAGTTTTTGAGAAGAGCACTTTTTAACATTAGTACTTGTAATTATCATTTCAGCAATGTAACAGTAAAAATAAAATAAACAGTACTGTGCAAAAGTTTTAGGCAAGTTTGAAAAAATGCTGTAAACAAAGAATGCTTTCAGAAATATAAATAATGATTGCGTATTTTTATCAATTTACAAAATGCAAAGTGAGTGAACAAAAGAAAAATCTAAATCAAATCAATATTTGGTGTTACTACCTTTTGCCTTCAAACCAGCATCAATTCTTATAGGTACACTTGCACAAAGTCAGGGGTTTTGTAGGATTATAGTCATTATATTATTTTGTAGGATTATAGTCATGATATTATTTTGTAGGATTATAGGATTATAGATCTGTGGTTAGTTCTCCAAGATGTTTGGAACAACCTACCAGCCGAGTTCCTTCAAAAACTGTGTGCACGTGTACCTAGAAGAATTGATGGTGTTTTGAAGGCAAAGGGTGGTCACACCAAATATTGATTTGATTTAGATTTCTCTTTTGTTCATTCACTGCGTTTTGTTGATTGGTGAAAATAAATGATTAACACTTCCATTTCTGAAAGCATTCTTTGTTTACAGCATTTTTTCCACACCTGCCTAAAACTTTTGCACAGTACTGTACAGTGCATTTTTTAGCAGCCATTGACCCTCAACCTCAATTTGAAATGAGCAAAAATGATAATGTTAAATGAGATTAAAATATTTAACGATGCACAAAAGTAATTCAAAGTAATTAATTGCATAAATTTTTATTCGATATGAGCTAGAACTTTGATGCGATGTAAACCAGCATGATGCTACATAAGCAGTTCCATTTTGTAACTCAAGACTGAAACATGAATTTGTATATGGAATATTCTGTGTGTATGAAGTGTGTACGAACATCACTCAAAATTGTGGGGCGAAGGCAGAGCTTAACCAAAACCAGGGTTTTTCATGGCCCATTACTGACAATGCAAAGCATTCATCAGCTCTTCTCAGTTCCTCCACACACTTTGGGCCTCACGTTCCAAAAAACCCCCAAAAACGCCAGCAAGCGTGTAGCCGTCTGAAGCTTTCGACGTCTAACAATCAGTGATCAAAACACTGAAACTGTACACTGTGTTTGTTGATGGAACTGATGGATTGCGTGTTTTCTGCCCCCAGACTGACAGGATTACAATGGAACAAAGCGTGATTGATGTGTAGTGATTAACTGATGTCACTTTTAATTATGATAGCACTAGCCACAATGGAGTAACATTTTACAACTCTTTTGTTTAGTTGCGCTTGTAGCACGCACGTTCACCAAAGGAATGTAATTAATTTATTTAATGTGTTTATGTATTAGGCCTCCACTTGTTTTGCAGCACAGAAAGTAAAATAATGTTGAGAAAAGTTTTATTTGCACGTTCTGCTTTTCTCAGGGAGCTCAAAGTGTAAAATGTCACAATAAGCAGCAGGATTTCTGGGGCTGTGGGAGTAAAATCCCGACTGCTGCTCTGCTGCATGGGAGTAGAGCTGCTCCAATCTACATGCAGCAGACATACTCCATCTTCCACTGTGTGAGGCTCCCACTTTGTTCAGCCTAGTTTCTGTAGTGTGTGTGTGTGTGTGTGTATGGTGGGGGGGTTTGCTTCCAGGGAGCATGTTTGCCAACCCTATCGCGTTTCCAAGAAACCTCAAAGAACATCTAAAACATGCTCTCTCTCTCTGTCTGTCTCTCTCTCCTTGGGAACTGTACTTTTTCCGTTGCAGAGTATGGTGAGTCTTCAATATTCACCATCTTGACATCCTCTTTGCTGAAAAACTGGCTATATTTTGTTAAACTCACTACGTTTTAATTTTATTAAATTATAAACTAATTTCAACCAAGGAGACCATTCAGATTAGGAAGATAAGAATACATTTTATTGAAGAAAAAACAAGCTGTCTTTTTAGTGTGTATGTGATAGTTTGGAGGGATCCCGTCGCTTGGTCGTTGGTTCCCTCGTCTCTGAAGCCGGCAGATCTGGCTGGGAGACCAGGCAGGAAGGCGAAGGAGCCTGCCCCGGACCAAGACGGGAAGCCGGAGGTGGTGGAGGGGAGGAGGCGGGCAAAATCGTAACGGCTGTAATGGCAGAGAAGGCGGCCAGTGTTACTGCATATATACAGGACTAGGAGTTATGCGATTGGACGCGCCGCCGCTCATTAGGTCTCCTTGTTTGAATTTTCGTGTTCACTTCCATATATATTACTGTCTTGAGATCAGCATCTCTGATGCCAAGCATAGAAATTTCTTGCGACAATTTATTTCAGGGTTTAACTCAAATGTAAATGTCAAAAATAACAACAAAAGCCATTTTAATATATTTCATTTGAAAAAATACCTGTCGTAATACTTTTAGTACTAGTTTTCCAGTTTAAGATTAAGCCTAGTCCTAAACTAGTCTTAACTGTTAGTGGTAAATCTCCATTGGTATTGCAACTTTGTCCAAGACTAGGCATAATCCATGTTCAAGAAACCAGCCCTTAGCAGCGCATGAGGAGCATTGCTTATAAGTACCTCGGTGGTACCTTTTCCGGTCCGGGATTCGAACTGGTGATCTTCCGATCACAGGACAATGCCCTAACCGTTATGGCCAGATGTGACCTCTGCATTTGACTCATCCAAGAAGTAGTAGGGGACAGCTTTTCGGCAGCGCCCTGGGAGCAGTGCTTGGGGCCCGTACCTTCCTCACCTACCTCAGACTGCCTCACCTTTACCCGTCCGGCAACTCCCAAACCGTTACGCTACCGACTGCTCCAGTTCTACCGAAAGACCTGTGTATGATGGATTGCGGTGTTGGGTTCTGATGCTAGTTTATCAAAGTGTTTTAGATTCTCTGCAAAACTTTTAGTGAAAGGAAAAACATTACCTCAGGAATAAATGTGGGAAAAAGTGAAATGCGAGCAAAGAAAAGAATGACATAAGTAGCTATTTGAAATGCTGGCAGTTTGAATGGATCTTGATGACTACAGTTGAACCTGTAGAGGCAGTTTGTGGCTGCACTCCTTCATTTCTCTGGTTAACGCGCTCCTGGACACACAGACTCAGCATATATTTGCTCTCTGGTCTCCGACTGACTGCTTTTCTGTATTCGCTCGCCGACATCGGAGACTTCCACAAATTAACTCCCCATGCAGCCAGAGACCGATAGAGAAGAAGAACACCACCCAGTGTGATTAATCTGCCCCAGAGTCTCTCTCTCTCAGTCTCTCTCTCCTCGTCTCTGGCATCCCAGCTGACGTGAGTTATTAACCTGCAAAACAGCCTTTTAACTTACAAATCATGTCACAGTGGTGAAGAAGGAGAGCGTCTCAGCCTTTACGCTGACTGCTGAAACTTTCGAGCTGCTTAGCCTTTTGAGATTTTGGACGCTTTTCCGCATTCTTACATCCCTTTATTTATTTACATATGTCATTCATGCACACTTTGTATTATTTAGTTTAATTCCCAGAAGGAATTAAGTAGATGCTCATTTATGTATGTAAACATTTGATGTAAAAATTCCAAACCTTAATGTCATTTTTCAATGATTATTGTCTGCATCTTTTGATTTTTTAACGTATATTATATTTGCAAGCTGGAGATTTCCATATTGTTCTATATAAGGTTGGTCTGGGTCTAGTGGTTATGACACTCGCTTCTGGTCCAAGAGGTCATGGGTTCAAATCCTACCTCCAGCACTACCCCAGGGAGACTGTCCCTGAAATTAGGGAAATGGGAAGTTGCTTTGAGTAAGAGTGTCTATTAATAGCTGTAAATTTAAATTAATAACTTATTATAATGAAAAAAAATTGCCCAATGATATTCTAAGTGAAGTTAATTGAGTGAATATTTGTCATTGTAAACACAGCCCAGCACACAGTGCACCACAATCAAATGTGGCCTTTGCATTTGACTGACCCGTGAAAGTGAGTGATTATTTGTCATTGTGAACACACCACAGCACACAGTGCACCCCAACGAAACGTGACCTCTGCATTTAACCCATCTGTGAAGGAGCAGCGGGCAGCTAACAAGCGCCCAGGGAGCAGTGCTCGGGGACGGTACCTTGCTCATTAGTACCTCAGTGGTAACTTTACCGGCCCTGGATTCGAACCTGCGCAAACACCCTACCATTACACCACCAACTGCCCCTGAAGGAGCAGCGGGCAGCTAACATGGGCAGCACTCGGGTAGCGGTGACTGTACCAGTCCGGGGATTCAAACTGGCGATCTTCCAATCACGGTTAGGCCACCAACTGTCAGTTAACTTCTTGTGATTTCCTCATGTATGTGTGTTATTACTGTAACAAGTTATCTAAGGGTGCAAAAACTCACGCACGCTGCATGATGAGCTCTCATTAGGTTAAAGCGTCTCATATGCGGATCACAACCCGGGAGTGAAAGGGCGGCCGGCGTGCGACTCATGAGCACAATCTGAATTCAGTGACATCTGAGAAATGTCTCTAGTCTGAGAAATGCTTAACATCGTGCTCCGACACCTGCATCGCAAATCAATAATCTGCTACGAGGACACGTTCTGAATGCTTTAAATCCTCACACACTGGCTTTGTTTTTCACTGGCCGGCCTGCACCTTCGTCAGTGTGTCGTCATTGCTCTGATCTTTCACAGACGCTTCATAAACTGCTTTACTGTCTAATGAAATCTAGTTAGAATTTTTAAATAAGAATCTATGGACAGTGAGTTCATTGTCACTTTTAAGTGGTCGTAAACAGCCTTTCAAAGCGGTGCTCGAGTCAAAACATTTCATCCTCTTACAAAAATAAATGATTGTCCTTGTCCATGTGGTGGATAAAGACAATTGAACGTAACTCGTTGAGGACTGTCTGGAACTTTCTGGAACTTTCTGCGGCTCTGGTTAGCCATCTGCTCCGAAACGTCTACCGCATTATCTCATCAATTCCATGCTGATTGAGGTCGCACACTGTGCAAGACGGATACGCATCCCACTTCCACATGCTGGAATAATATGCTTCACAAATTTGCCCCATACTCAGATATGAGTGAAACGAGATCAGACAATATTGAAGAAAAAAAAATGTAATCAGATTTTGGGTGTGTGCTGAATATTTTGTTGACATCATAGTTTTCCGAATTTCATTTCCTCAACAAATACATCAGGTGTCTCATTAATTATAAAAGATTTAAAAACTAGCTGAAAATCCATCATGAATTACAAAACTTCAGCGTCTTCTTAAATGTGTTCTTAAAATAGTCAGTCCCTCCAGGATTTCTGTTGTGACCTAAAATGCCTGAATTTGCGGCAGCATTTCTAAAAAATTGCGATGAAAGTTGTTTTTAGTTTTTAAGTTTTAGGCAGAGAAAAAATTGTCATTTTGTCCCTCTTTATAATGATTCTTTAACAATTAATTAAAATGAAGGGAACATACAGTATATACACACATAGAGTGTAAATAGAAAACTTCAGGCCATGTCCACACGTACACAGGTATTTCTGAAATAGGTTTTTCTATGCGTTTTGGTCTTTCGTCCACACATAAACTGTGTTTTGGGTCAGTGAAACGGGTTTTTCAAAACTCCGGACAGAGTGGCGATTTTTGAAATCTCTGTTTCTGCGTTTAGGTGTGGACAAGAAAAACAAAGATCTTGAAAAACGAACCGTTTCGCGTCACACTGTGCGCCACTCATATGACGTCACAGTATGCGCCGTGTCTACAATAGGTTTTTATCTACAGTGCAAGGCATGCTTTTGACAGCGTTTTTTGTGACTGCGTGTGCATGGAGATATTTTTGAAAACGTGCTCGTGTGGACACGATTTTTAAAAAAAGGAAAACGGAATATCGCCGTTTTCAGAAATACCCGTGTACGTGTGGACATGGCCTTAAACTAGAGGTAGAACGAGAGACAGTACAATATAGTTACATATGGAATACAACCTGTGATCTGTTTTTGAGTTTATTTTAGGTTCTGTTTTGTAATTAAATCTTTTTAACTGTCTTGAATCCTCATTTATCCTTTCTGCATCTATGAAAGCTGACAAAGATATTACGAGAATTTATGCAAAAGAAATCTACATTTAAATTTACATTTATGGCATTTAGCAGACGCTCTTATCTAGAGCAACTTTTTTCCTTATTACAGGGACTGTTTTCACTGGAGCAAGTTCCACTGCCTGTCAGCTGCCCAGTGGTCCTTACCGGATGGGTGAAATTCAGAAATCGCATTTGGTTGTGGTGCACTGTGTGCTGTGTTCACAATGACAAAACAATCATACATTTTAAAGGACTTTAATATGGATACCTTACCACAAACAGTAATTTTATTTTTCACAAAGATCAAGACTCGGGGTAAAATTTCCCTCAATTTTTTGCAGAAAAGGACCGAGTTAACGAAAACAGGGTCCTCACATGGTGCGGTAAGCCAGAGCTGCCAGTTTGGTGTAGTATGAGCGGAGGGAGCAGGGGTGAAGTAAGTTAAACATGAAAGCGCCGAGAGTTACATGCTTGAATGATCGGGCCTGATTGCGGCCTGACATATTGACAGGGACATTTTCTCATCGCTTTCTCATGGACAGGGTAGGATGTGACAGGACGGGTGGGGGTGGGAGTGGGGGGGAGACGTGTGCCTTTTTTGGAATTTCAATTCCCCCTCTGTTCCTGTCGCTTCCACTGCCGAGACGTGAAAAGAATGTGGTGAGCGAGAGGCGCCGGGCTCGGCCGCGATTGCCAGCATCAGAAAAGGGGAATGGCAAATGAGGGGCTTATGGAATTTGTCCTTTGCATGTGAATTCACTCACCTGTGGACAATTTGATTGATTTTCCATACAGCAGCGTCTGACAGATGCTATCTCAAGCACGTAAGCCTGACACTTTCTTTTATATTCAAAAATAAAGTATTTCTCCACCTCACCTCAAGATTTTATACCTATCGTCCAGGAATGAGTGATCACCTTTAATTTCGTGAAGTCGTAAAAGCGTAATGATCACTAAACCCATTTCTAGCGCTAAGCTTAACCCTAAACTCAATCACATTTCACGACTTGTCACATTAGAATTTGCGACGGCGCTGGATCCCGGCCGGTCCCGACCACGTACCTAATCATCTTGATCTGTGCTTCACATGAAATCAAAGATGGAAGTTAGATTGGGCCATATTTATTCCAGTCAGATGTTTAGTACATATTTAGACGTTTCAGCCTAGTCCTCAGTATTCTTCTCCGCTCTTGAACTAGGCTCCGACTGAACGGTGTCAGAAATCTTGTCATCTGACAGCGGCTGGCACTCTGCACCATTAAATTGCCCGATGTGAAACCACAAGACACTTTATGAGTGACTCACGATGTATGTGCTCACGCTGTGTGACTGCAGATCAAAAACTCAGCAATCAGTCCACGCTTGAGACCCACTTGGTTTTCTGTGGGATTGTTTTCAACAGAGAATTCAGTGTCGTCTCCTCCTTTTAGATCGTGACACTAGGGGCCAGTTGTTAGCGTAACAGTTAGGGAGTTCGCCCCTTGATTGGAAGGTCACCAGTTTCGAATTCCAGGTCTGGTAAAGGTACCACTGAGGTACTCCTGAGCAAGGTACCGTCCCCAAGCACTGCTGTCCGGGCGCTGCCCAAGTTAACTGCCCACTTCTCCTTCACAGATAAGTCACATGTCATTGGGGTGCACTGTGTGCTGTGCTGTGGTGTGTTCACAATGACAAATAATCCCACACTCACTCTTACTATTCACTTTTATGATGTGCAAATTTTCTCGCACTAATGGTTCTAATGGTGGGCGATGAAACAATCGATCATTTTTGTGAATAATTTTCACGTTTCAAGCACCGCACCACAACAAAATGTGACTTCTGCATTTGACCCATCCGTGAAGGAGCAGTGGGCAGCTTTTTGGGCAGCACCTGGGGAGCAGTGCTCACGAGTACCTCAGTGGTACCCTTACTGGTCCAAACAATTATTGGGCCAACTCCCTAACCGTTACAGCACCAACTTATGGCTTAAAGTTTAATAAAATAGTGAGAAAGACGGCCTTCTACGACATTGGAACTGCAGCCAATCAACACTGCATGTTGGACAGAGCACATATCAAAGGAAGGGCTTTTACCTTTACGACATTTGGCAGACGCTCTGTACAGGATTCTGATTAGCTGACATGGTCCTACGCAGTTCTTGACGATGTATCACGTACAGAGACATTTTTGAAAATGGACTCGTGTACAAAGTTATGTTCAAAAATGGAGAAGGAAAAAAATATCAGGTTTTATAAATACCTGGCTACATGTGTACAAGGCCAGAGTCTCATCTGGTCTTGAAATAAAATCCTGAGTCCATGACAAGACCAAGACCTTCAAAAACTGGTCTCAAGACCAGTCTCATGTACCTCGACACTAGTGAACGTGAGAGCAACAGCAGTGCCTCCGGAAACGGATGCTGACTGAAAGGAAAGAGCTTCCATTTTGCTCTAAATCCCTCTTAATAAGTTGTTGTAGTTTGGCTCTGAGTGACGGTTGTTGCCTGCACCTGTACATAACGCAGGTCTGAGGTTTAGACAGATGTCTTTTACCCTTTGCCTTTCAGACGACAGAGCAAGGATGTCTCTCCGGCATTCTGAACAAAAACGACCCAACAGGACTGCTTTAATTTGAAAAAACGACCGAAAATGTTCTTTTTGTACGGTAGCCAAGATCATCAATCATCTTCCCTGTGAATTCTTCAGATGCATATGAGTTCAATTTGGTATCTCACAGCAGACAGTCATCTGAACGCGATGTTTAATCCCTCGGTTATGTGATACAGTGCGAACTGGAGACCATATGATATTTTGGCAACTTGACTGATTTGTAGAACTTCAACATTCAAGGATGTGCACAGCGGATGAGAACAGTCGCTTTTACATCCAAATCGTAATTAAATTCACAACGCTGACAACCCACACACAGCTACAGACTCAGAACTCATACAGTGTGTAAGAATAGATGTACTAGTGTGTAGTAGTTGAGACCGGTCTCAAGACCCGTTTTTGAAGGTCTCGGTCTTGGTCTTGTCATGGACTCAGGATTTTATTTTGAGACCAGCTGAGACCCAACTGTTACTATTAAAGCTCTCTGAGACAGACACAGACAGACTTATCTCGGTCTTGACACACTTTGGTCTCTGTCTCGGACCTTCAGAGTCTTGGTCTTGACACACTCTGGACTTGGTCTCGTCTCAGTCTTGGACTTTCAGAGTCTTGGTCTTATCTCGGTCTTGACACACTTTGGTCTCTGTCTCGGACCTTCAGAGTCTTGGTCTTGTCTCTGTCTCGGTTTAGGTCGTCTTGACCCTAACTCTACAAGGATGTGCAGAGCAGACGAAAACAGCTTCCCTTGGCTGACATTTATAAACTCCTTTTTACATCCAAATCATAATTAAATTCACAACGCTGGTAACCCACACACAGCTACAGACTCCACTATACTGTGTAAGAACAGATTATGAAGTGTCGATGAACCTGTGCTTTAACTGACCTTTGGATCTAAATTTGCAAGCCGTAGTCCAGGCTGAGAAAAACTGACAGAGAATAATAACACAACTAAGGAAAGTATTTTTATACATCGGCATCAAACGGACTTCATGTAGATGTTACAGTTAAATGTGTATCTTAACATAACAGACGAGATTAAGAGGCTAATTTACAGTGTGGCCAGCTGCAGTACTGGTAAAGCATGACTATTTGACACAACGCTCTATAGTAATTAACAAACGTCAAATCTTGGTGAAAAAGAGCACTAATAAATGCATGTTGAACAAATGTATAAACTAAGTGTGTCTACCATTGTATATAATATTATCTTTGCCATTGAAAATTTGGGATTGCAATTTCACTGACTTTTTTGAGTCTTATGCTGTGAGAAAATGACAAGCCGGGGGCAGAAGGCGGCGACGTAAAAGACACTTAACACAAGAGCTTCTGCTGTCATCTCAAATCACTCTTTAAATGTAATGCATATGGCAGTGTCTCCCAGCTTTCAACTAAACCTGACAGATTGTTAGCTGATTTGTGTCAGGTGTGTTGTGTTGTGTTGGCCTGGTGCCTTGGTGCTGCAGGATTAAGGATTATAATTATTAAAATACTCTGACAGTGACTTTCTTGTAAGAGAAATGCATATGTAACACAAGTCAACTTGATGGAGCAGTGTAACCCCCTACAAAAACAAAATGTTTGCAGCAAACTTGTGGTTAATTTGTGGCGAACAGTGGAGTTTGTCAGAATATATTGCCACAAGTTTGCCATTGTCAACAAACTTGCAGCAATGTTCTGGCAACTATTTTCCAAAACAATTAGCCAGTAATGACAAACTTGTAGTGAACTTTTGGTGACAAATTTGTGCATAAGCTGGAAGTCCACCGCCTACCGGCAAGTTTGTCACAAAACTAATGTGAAAGCTTGTGAAAGTATGACCTTGCTGCAAATTTGCACCAACATTGCCAAAGATTAACAGCAATTGTTTGCCAGAAGCCTACATTTTAGTAATTCCTATTAAGTGAACACAGACAGTCTCCGAATTACGATGGACAACTTACGATTTTTTGTTTTTACGACGATCGCAATACGACAAAATTGTACGAAAATTTAACGTTTCGAGTGGTAGGCAAACAAAACAGCGTATGCTCTACAATACGTTGGGAACACTGTCAGCATGTACGCATCTCCCACCTCAGTCTCGTCAGGAATTGAAATCTTGTCATGTTTTTTGGTCCTTCAAAGCCCAATTTTCCTGCTCCAGCTGGTAGCCATGTCTTGACTTACGAAGTGCAGTGGTACGACTTACGAAGTTACAGTGAGGTCCATGGAATGGATCTTCATTGTAAATTGTGGACTACTTGTATTTTTCGCTGCAATAAAAAATGTGATCCAGCAGTATAGAGGAACAGACAAAACCGGTAATTGTCACATTCAATTTCCGGCACAGATGCAGTTAGTAGCGTAACCGTTAGGGTGGTTGCCCCGTGATCTGAAGGTCGCTGGTTCGATTCCCAGATCGGTAAAGGTGCCACTGTGGTACTCATGAGCAAGGTGCCATCCGTAAGCACTGCTGATGTCCTTCATGGATGGGTCAAATCCAGATGTCAGTTGGTGGCGTAACGGTAGGGTGTTTGCCCCGTGATCAAAAGATCGCAGTTTAGAATCCAGGGCTGGTAAAGTTACCACTGAGGTACTCATAAGCAGGGTACTGTCCCCAAGCACTGTTCCCGGGCGCTTGTTAGCTGCCCACTGTTATTTCACGGATGGGTTAAATGCAGAGGTTACATTTCGTTGTGGTGCACTGTGTGCTGTGCTGTGTTCACAATGACAAATACGCACTCACTTTCATTTTCAGCAATGGGCTGTGTAAGTCTCTGCCTCTTTAAGATATGTCGTGGCCCTGTATTGCACCTCTGCTTCAAACATATAACAGGATGCTGTGTGCTGTTATCTGATTAAAGTCTTTTGTTTTGCTCCATCTGATATTGTTGCCATTATGCTTCCTTTTTGTTGTTTTGGTTGGAAGGTGTTTTACAAAGCACAGCCCCTGATTTATCTAAGTTTTGATTTTTATAAACCATCCTCGTTTCAAACTGTTTGCATATATAATATTTTTCTTAGCCTTTTAAACATAAGGTACCGTGTTTATAATTCAGTGAATGTTCTACCCAGATGAAATTGACCAAGTTTCCTTTTTTCTCTCTTTTCACTCTGCACTTGAGGCTGCCAGCAAAGGTACGCCAGATTTTTTCAGGCCTAGCAACTGCTCTTTTCCTGACCTCGGAGCTTGACGCTGACTTGTGCTGTTGAAATATTAATAAGAAGGCCCGCTATGAGCAGGCGTGTCTCTTCCCAGGTCTAATCAGCAGCTGGTCATGGTTGTGATTGGACCCAAGGACACGGTCAGGAGTGGAGCCGGGTCTCGGCTCGCAGAGGGCCCTGAGAGCTCGGCCTAATCCGATATTGGAGGCTTGTAAAGGGAGCGGAACTCTGGGTAATTCAGTTCAACAGTTGCAGGGTCTTCCATTTGAACCTCATCCTGTGACTGGCAGACGCCACCCTCCATTTGGCAGCACCGCGAGGATGCAAACCGGCAAAAGTTTTGGCCGTCCGAGGAGATCAAAGCTGTTCCACTTCCTCTGTGACTATTGTCAGGGCGCCATGTTAAATGTACAATCAGAAGGGAGGTGGAATCTGAAGAAGCGTGAGAGGAAGCTTTTAAAAGAACTTACAGACTTTCCCTCCCCCACTCTTACCCCCCATCCTCCTTCTTCTAGACCTTCAGCAGTTCCATATTTCATTTGGCGTGGCAGGGATGAAAGAGGAGAGCGCCAGGCTCCGGGAGGGATCTCTCCTCTCTGATGCACTCTCTTCGTGGCTTCTGCCTGATGGCTCATGTCTGATTCTGTGTGAAGATGGAAGTCCCGTTTCGTTGTGTGCGACGTGTGAGTTTGTGTCAGATTTACCGGAGGACACTGTGTGCACTTCATTATCAACAAGCAAGAGTGTGCAATTGGGCGATGAAAGACCTCGCCTCAAGCGCATCAGACTAATGAGTTATGCATCAGTGAACAGATGCAGTGGTTAGAAAATCCAAGTTGGAATGTTAACCTAAAAATGACGAAATGCCCATCAAGCCCATGCGGTCTGGCATAATGACACATAAGAAATGTTTGCATTGGATGTGGATTGTTCTCACGGTTGCATGGCACCCTAAAAAACAAAGATGCCACCGATCCGATTTATGGATGGGATAACGGTAACGACTCAAATAGCTGGATCGGGCATCGGTGGAATTGGGCCGATCTGTAAATCGTTTAGCATATACATGTGGGTGTGTAATTATGACATTGTTTTAGTTGGAAAACAGTATTTAAATCAAGTATTTCCTTAGGCAGAACAGAATAATCTCATTCATGTATTCAGACATTTTTTAAAGCATTATTTTCTGTTTTTTGTTTAAAAAAGGCTCAGAGACTGTTTGGGATTTGTATTGTATCAGCAGATATTTACATTTACAATATCATTATCGTATTGGACATTGAAAAAAGTGGTATCGTGCCATGTTTAATACATAATTACAACTATAACTAATATAGCTACAGCTAAATGAACCCATCGTAACGTGACAATATTGTAAGTCAAGATACTGGGCTTAGAAACACCAAAAACACAGCAAAAACACACTGAAACAACTGAACCCCGTCCATCGCTGGCACAAATGAGGCGTCTCACAAGCCAGGAGATGCGTATATATCAGCACCGTCCTTCCATATCGCACGCATACGTAGCAGCATATGTGGTACAAAACATTCTTACGCTATGCTATTCACGCATCTCACAAGGCTACCTGACATCGGGATCAGGAACCATCGTAACTCGACGATCATCTGTATATGTCAAAGGCTTTCCCAAGATCCAAGTGGTATTTTGAGCCACGGATTTTAAAAACAATGCCAGATAACACCGACCAATTCAACAGTGTGTTCTCTGTGCTCCCAAATAAGGGTTTGCAATCATCCTGGCCGCCATACTTCCAGCAGCCGAAAGCACCACTTCTTAGTCCAACTGCACTAATTTAATACTGTGAGACTTTCACTACAGAAAAATGGCAAAGGTTAGGGAGCTCATTATGAGCAAAAAGATCAAGCTTTTAAACACGGATGCAGGAAAAGCTATTAAGTAATGAGTAAATGGGACACATTTAGGGCAGGGGAGCTCGCTTTCCCGTGTTAGAGGACTGAGAAAAGTGATAAAAATGAGCATAATTAGTCTTAGAGACGCAGGAGGGTGAGCGAAAGCGTTGGAAACTGAAAACGCAGAAATGAGCAACGGATGGAAACGAGACCGTCATTCAGCTGTCGTAATGGAATACTGACTCAATTAGCACAGTGATCTTGAGAGACCTGAAATCGTGCAAAGTGGGTTTTGCTTCCTCTGTTAGTTTGTGAGTGTATTTGTGTGTGTGCGTGATGAAGGAACAGAGCTGGAGGGTGTGTTGTGTGACTTTGACAGTGATTTTGTAATGTGTGATGCATGTAAGTATTAATAGCCGCAGTTGCAGCGGTAGCTCTCACTATTGCATCATCGTATTGCTTACGTGTTTAAAAAAGGAAGTGTGACAAAAGGGGTTTATATTTAATCAGAGTTTAAACTTAACAAGCTTTACAAGTATAAACATGAAGACATACGTTTGTTAAGTTTTGAAGCTAGTTATATTAAGTGAATTTCATTTAGGTGAGTGATTATGTGTCATTGTGAACACGGCACAGCACACAGTGCACCACAACCAAATGTGACGTCACCCCGTCCAGGACTTGAACTGGCAACCCTCCGATCACAGGGTCAACTCCCTAACCGTTACGCTATATTTCTCACTTTTTTATTAGGAGGAAAACATTGAGGAAATATGCTGTCTAAATATACTCATGACATTTACACTTACAGCATATACGGCCTGTGTCCAATTTCGTGATCGTCCCTATTTCATGTAAACGTTGTAACTTGTTCCTTTGAAAGCGATTATTTGTCATTGTAAACACAGCACAGCACACAGTGCACCACAACGAAATGTGACCTCTGCATTTGACCCATCCGTGAAGGAGCAGTGGGCAGCTAACCAGGGCAGCAGTGCTTGGGGACGGTACCTTGCTTATGAGTACCTCAGTGATACCTTAACCGGTCTGGGATTTGAACCTGCGGCCTTGTGATCACAGGGTGAACACCCTACCTTTACACCACAAACTTCCCCGGATCGGTAGTTTAGCCGACATGAAAGAGATTATCTTTACAATGGAGAGAAGTCGTATCTTGGAGTTAGCGGCAGCATCTGAACTGGATACTCACATGTCTCCGGGACGTGGAGATTGGGTGAGCCCAGCGCTGTTGTAAAAGTTGAACGGATTTCAACTTGAAGCGCTCTGAGTGCTGCGGTAAAAAAAACGTCTCCACCGACTCCACCGACAAACAAAATGATCTACCTTTTCTTGATTTTTAAACTTAATAGTAAAAACTGTTCAAAATAGTCTTTATATTTCAAATGTTTTTGTATAAAAGGTTTTTTGTGGAAAATATCTAGAGTGAAGCAGCGGTAGGCTTGGAGGCTCTGTTGCTTAATGCTTTAAAAGGCTCTAGAGCATATTTTAGAAATGTTACAGCCGTAACAGTTTTTCATAAACAGACGCAGATTTAAAGAGGAAAAACATTTTGTGTTTATAGACATAGCAATTTAGTGAATCAAACCATTCTAATAAATATCAAAATGATATTATTATATTAGCAAAAATATTGCCACGTTATATAAATACAAAATGGGCAAACTACAATTTCCTTTTCATCCTCGTTTCACATTTTTTGAGATTTTCTACCTGCTAAAGTGGACAAATTTTCACAATGAAATCAATTACCAAAGTATGAGATCAGTTTGAAAGCAGAGATCAGGGAAAACAAACAGCCTGTCTCGTAAACTGTGTTTATTATTCTAATATAACTATAAAAGGTAGCCCAATATAAATAGTTGGGAGCTTGTTAGGCACGCTTACAACAACCTCTGGCACATAAAATGTAAAAGCTGACATGGCATGCAGCCTTTTGCCAGTTCGTCATGCCACTAACTGAGTGGAAGTGAAAGAGCAATGGAGGACAGAAAGGATTTTAGAGAAATGTTTTAATAAAAGCTAATTCATTTTTCAAAATAAAAGCGTGAGTTTGTGCTGGAGTAAGATAAAACTAAGATCAAAGTCAAGAGATCACGCGTTTAGAATAATTACTGTGCTGTTGGTTCATAGAGGAGATCTGATCAATCTGCTCAGCACTGATGGAAGCTAAGATTCTTGTCAATTTTGTCTGCGATTTATTTCTGAATAAGTTTAATGATATAATTGCACAAAGCTACTGTCACGCACACTGCCTCCCACGACCGGCATTAGGACCCGGAAGTGGTCGGTCCCGGTTCAGGAAGTATAAAGGGAGCCATTTTCTCGCGGCGCATCGCTCAGTCATTGTGTCAACCTGGCCCATCTCTGACTCTGCTCGGCTTCAGCTGTGAGTGCTCCAGTTATTAGGTTCATCTCTCTGATCGAGTGTGTGTTTGCTAGAACGTGGATTCTCGTGGGAATCTTAGCTCTTTGTGTAAGAGAGTTCTTAGATCAACTCACGTGGCAATCCTACCTACTCACGTTCTCAGCCGCGTTTGGGTTAACCACCAAGCTACACGTGCTAACTGCTAACGTTTAGCATTCTGATCACATCCTAACCAGATCCCTGACAGCTACTTCCATTTTTCCTCATTTCTTGGTCTCCCGGAGAGCAACGCGGGGTGAACTTCTTCGTCCTGTGGCGAGTATCTTAAACACTAGACCACCACCACCCCATTTAGGTTTGTTTATACTGATGTGTTACGTGCAGTGGTCGAGAGAGCTTGATGCAATTCAAAATAAAATGTACTGCAAAGCAACAAAACATATTAATCAAGTTCAAGATTAATGAACGCGCAAGACACAAATTCACAAAACACTTTCATCAAAATTTTACCATATTTAACAAACGCGCTGCACATTCATAGATGCACTGCAAATACACAAAACACATGCAGCTTCGACTAGCGTGAAGATATTTCTCCGGAATCCATCTTCGTCTCCCGAGTTCAGTTAACCTAACGCAGGTAGGCTATCCGTGTGGCTGTGAATGCAGCGTAGGCTACCGTAAATGCAAACGTAGCCGCGACCGCACCAAGCGTCTGTGAGTGCTACGGCGATAGTCAACTTCAAAGGCAGATTTCTCCGTTTCTCACTTGGTGTGACAGGAGAAACCCGACTCCTGAATGTTGATATCTCAGTCCCATTCATTTAATACAGGTATCGTTTTGAAGCTTGATTTATGCCCTTTCATGAAAACATAATTCAAATTTGAAAATTTGCAACAAGCGACTGGTTTTGCCGTGGAGGGTCACACATCAAGCCACAAAGAACTACTTCACTTGCAATATAATTTGACATTTTATTTCAGAGCTTATTTAAATGTAAATATGGTCTTCTTTATTAATATAAGTCAAAGTCAAAGTAAACTTTATTGTCTTCTCTGTTATATACTGTAAAGATCTACAGAGAGAGACGACGTGGCTCCATGGAATAAACAATATATAAATAGAATACAAAATATACATTTTAAACTAGAAATGTAGTATTAAATATAACTTTAACTTTAAACTAGAACTAGAAATAGAAGTAGGAAGAGAGACAGTTTGGATGCAGTTTCACCTACAAAAGTGGAAACTGACTTTTTCACTGAATGTGCATGAAGTTAGTAACAGTTTCAATATGAAAAATTCTATATCCAGTCTATTAATATAAGTATCTTCTTAAAAAGTCTGACTAACAGTATCTCTATAAACGGACTTCCTGTTTAATATAAAGTGATGTTACAATGAGCATGAAGCCTGCCCACCCTAACAATAAGGTGTTGAAAAGATGTCTCAAAAACGTTGCTATTTGTTTGAATAGTGAAAAGTGAAAAGACGTCTTTTTCGGTCGTTGACGTCCCTCCACCTCTAAGGTAGGTTCAATGTTAATTTTATATCTTCACAGCTCTAACAGTTACCAAATCTTAGAAATCTTCGACATCACGCTTGGATTCGCACAACAATGCACGTTGGAATTTTGTAGAGAATTTAAAATTCCTGATAAATAACAGTATTGCCTGGTATTTTTCTGCACACAGCATGTCAGTACAACCAAAACACTTTCCCTTCGGACTGCCGATGCCCACCGCAGACATTTGCAGCAGAGTCATGGGGAGAGCTTGAATAACGCAGCGTGTCTAGATTCAACCTTAATCAGAAGTTTGCTGGCTGGAAAAAATCAGTATGTGTGAGCAGTCGCTCCATTGCCCTCGCGCAGGGCGGCAGTGAGATACCGAGACCTGGGCCTTGCTTCGCTTTGGGAGCGTGATGAAAGAGACTCGACCACACCGTCCTACCCACTGCTGTCAGGAGGAGTCGAGCGGCACGGGGAGGCTGGAGAGAGGTGTGTGGTTTGTGGCTCCAAGTTGGGATGTGGAGCGGCTGATAAGGCCATATCTCAGGACCAGAGGCAAATTTATATCTTAACGTGGAAGGCACAGCTTTGAATACTTATGACGGTAGATTTTTGAGCACACCGCTAGGTGTGAGGCGCTATGAACAAGATCATCCCCAAGAAGCCATTAAATTTTTTTTGACTATAATTGACTATTAAATATCATTTTTACATTCTGATTTACAGCATTTAGCAGACGCTCTTATCCAGACACACCTCTTATTTCCTCATTTCAGGGATGGTCTCTGTGAAACAATTTGGGGTTAAGGGTCTAGCTCAGGAACCCAGTGATGGTAATGCTGGAAGTAGGATTTGAACCCACACCCTCTTGATTTAGAGGCGAGTATCCTAACCACTAGACTGAGGGCGTATTCACACCTGCCTTGTTTACTCTGCTTAAAATGAACCCAGGTTCATTTCCTCCCTTGGTTCAGACCTTTTGGGCAGGTGTGAATACAAGCAATCAAGCTCAAGTGCAGACCAAACAAGCGTACTGAGACCCAGCTGAAGAGATGGTCTCGGTTCGGTTCCAAGCAGGAAATGATTGTTTGGATAACTACACAGCACACACAGACATGTATAGCCAGGGCTAGAAATGAGCCGTGAGTTAACGTGGAGCTCCTTCACAGTCGCCTTGCAGCACGTCTTCACCGTTGCTAAATTACTAGCATCATGTTGTAAAACTGACGTTGCACCAACGCTCTTGACGCTCAAACATTTCTGCAAACGTATGTAACCATATAAACCATATTGCTATAAAGACAAGGAGAACAACACATAAAATCTCCATGTACCCGGTACCCTTGGTTGGTCCGCACCTGAGTTCGGGGGCTTGTATTCACACCTGCCCAAAAGGTCAGAACCAAGGGAGGAAATGAACTTGGGTTCGTTTTAATCAAACTAAACTAGAGACACACGGGTGATGGTGGTCTAGTGGTTAGGCTACACGTCTCCAAACCAAGAGGTTGTGGGTTCAAATCCTACCTCCAGCACTACCACCACTGGGTCCCTGAGCAAGACCCTTAGCCCCAAGTTGTTCCACAGAGACTTCCTGTAATTAGGAAACGATCAATTAGGGTGTTTGCCCCGTGATCGTGGTGAAGTTTGTGGGTTCGAATCCCAGACAGGGAAAGGTACCACTGAGGTACTCAGCAAGGTACTGTCTCCAAGCACTGCTTCCTGAGTGCTGCCAAAGTTGCCCACTCACCTTCAACTTGATGTTAAGTGCCTTGCTCAGGGTCCCAACTGCATTCTTCTTTTAAGTCCATCTCGGATTCGGACGCTCAATCTCATGACCTTAAATTTGGGGGTCAAATCCAGGAAAATAGAAATATACGGTTTCACAGTGTCTCAATTATTCAGTTAGAGCCAGCACTTCTGTCAGTTTATGTGTTGTAGAATATGTGTGTATGTGTTTGTTTGTTTGTTTTCCATCACGCACACCCTCTGAATTTGCAGCCAGATCAGGGAGACACGAAGCACTCCATCATCGAAGCACCGTCTCTGTGCCTGCGGCGGATTGGAGTGGCAGCAACAGCAGCGATCAGTCACATACAGCATGCAGAAATGCCACAGCCGTATGAGTAATGAACGGCACGCGGACCCCGGCCTCCTTTACCTGAGACCTCACTGCTCTCCCATCAATACTGTATGGCCCTGCCTCTATTACTGTTTAATGCGGCCCACACCGGGGACTCGCGTGTGCCGAGTAGGCCAGAGAGCGGAAAAGAGAAAAACAGAGCGAGAGAGAGAGAAAAGGCATATTATTGTCAGCCAGAATGCTGAGTGGGTCGAGATCTAAGACTGGTTTTTATATGGATGTTTTTTGGGTTTGTGTTTTTCTTTTTCAGTCACTTTGAGCTGAATCTGCACTCTTTCAGATGTCACGGAAACGGCTGGGTGACAGAATTCTGGAGCCTTGCACCAGGCAAAGGCTTGTTATAGATCTGGTTAATTACACAGCTCTTGCAAAATGTTCACAGTGAACATTTTGTATTTTGTATTTTTACAATGTTTATCAGATACTCTTACTCAGAAACATGCTGGACTAGTTACAGGGACAATGTGGGGTTAAAGGTCTTGATCAGAGACCCAGGACTAAACGTACCTCAGTGGTACTCATGCGCAAGGTACCCTCCCCAAGCACTGCTCCCATGTTAGCTGCCCACATTGGCACAGTGGCTAGTGCTGCCGCCTCACAGCGAGAAGGTCCTGGGTTCGAGCATGCTTTGCCCGTGTTTGAGTTGGTTTCCTCCCACCATCCAAAAAGAATGCATTATAGGTTAATAGGTGACTCTAAATTGGCCTCGTAAGGTGTGAATGTGAGCGTGCCTTGCAGTGTGTTAGTGCATGCCCAGGGTTGGTCCCCGCCTTGCACCCAAAAATTCCCTGGATAGGCTCTGGCCCCCACCACAGCCCCAGTTGGGATTAAGTGGTTCGGAGAGTGAATGAATGAATGAATGAATGAACGACGACAAGCTTTCCGCATGCCCTGCGGTGTGTTGGCACCTGCCCAGGGTTGGTCCCTGCCTTGCGCCTGAAAGTTCCCAGGATAGACTCTGGTCCCCACCACGGCCCCAGTTGGGATTAAGTGGTTCAGAGAGTGAATGAATGAATGAATGAATGAATGAATGAATGAACAACGACAAGCTTTCCACATGCCCTGCGGTGTGTTGGCACCTGCCCAGGGTTGGTCCCTGCCTTGCGCCCGAAAGTTCCCGGGATAGGCTCCGGTCCCCCCATGACCCCAGTTGGGATTAAGCGGTTCGGATAATGAATGAATGAATGAAGCTTTCTCCGAACCTGCCACAAACATTGATAGAAAGTGTGTTGCAGGAGAAAATGACATGCAGCATGACAGGCCAGATATATCACTCAGTAGGACGTGTAAGACCCTTGTATTGACTGTGTGAACTCTACAGAGTCGTAATGGACCAGGATGAATAATGTAGAACGAAGCACCACTGTGTTAGTCAGACAGATCTGAAGGTCCCTTAAGAGGATTCTCTCTCTCTCTCTTGCGCACAAACACTCATTCTTCTACACCCTCACTAAAACTGCTCATTAATTGAGCAAATTGCAGTGCTGGGAACCTGCAGGAGCACACGGCCGCCTCCTTCCCTCCGCCCAAAGTAGCGCAATTAGTTCAACCCAGTCAGACTTGTTCTCGCAAAAGCAGAACGGTTTCTAAGGCATCAAACACCGATTGTGTCGAGTTCCAATAACACATGCTCAGTCATAACTGCAACCTTGGCAGGGCGGCAAAGCGTTGGCGCAGTTTTGTGGAGGTGAGTCTCTATGGAAACGGTGGCTATGGGGACCGTATTCCACAGGCCCATTCTGTGGTCAGTATGGCAGCGTCTCGTTGACACCGCATGACCTCACCGCCACCATTTGCATAATGTGGGGGCTAAAAATTCTGACACAATTAGAGTCTTCGCTCCAAACGAGCGTGGGGCGCGGGGGCAGGGGCCTCTACGGCGCGCCACGTCTTGGCGATCGTGGCTGTTGTGTTTGGCCGACACAGCGTGAGACACTGAGAGACTGAGAAAAAGAGTGAAAGAGAGTGAACCCTTGTGTTCGCCCCAAACCCACTCCCGTCCACACCTCCTGCTATTAGTGGAGAAAACTGGGCATTTCCTACTGACTTTGTGCTCTCAGACACACTGGCTAACGTTGCTCCATTTTGAGTCTCCATGTGCTGTAGAGTGAGCGATGGAGAGGAATAGATTAGTTCTTACTGCTCTTCTGCATTTGGCATTACCTCATCATTTGTACGGTAGTGTTGTAGCACTCGAGTCCAGTTTTTGAAAGTCTCGACTTTTTCTCAGATTCGGTCATATTTGTACTCAATCTTATCATGACTCGGACAAAGAGGACTCGGGATTTTATTTAGAGACAAGCCGAGACCACAACTCTGAGAATATTACTATTAAAACTCTTTGAGACCGATGCATTGCTTATTAATTAGTGTTTTAATAACTCAGAATCACTTTAACTTACAGAAACCACACACATACCGTCAGAATCACAAGACTTTCAACTTTCCGGACATTATATTAATTCCTCGCTAATTAAGGCTTGTGACTCTAATATGGAATGCCATCATGCGCAAAAATGTAGTTCTCGTCCAGAAAGCCAGAAAGCAGCTCATTTTATAGACCAAAATCGGCTCAAAATTACCCAAAACATTAGTATTTCCTCACTGTCAATTGATCAGAAAATATTTTTCCCATTTTATAATGTTAGAGAGTAACCAACAGGGGGGAAAATATAGAAAAATTTATTCTTTTTTTTTTTACCATATAATTTTATTCTGTATCCAGATGGATTCCAAACAGACAATAGCTTAAAGTGAAGTGATTTCCTCATTATATATACAGTACTGTGCAAAAGTTTTAAGCAAGTTTGAAAAAATGCTGTAAACAAAGAATGCTTTCAGAAATATAAATAATGATTGTTTATTTTTATCAATTTACAAAATGCAAAGTGAGCGAAGAAAAGAAAAATCTAAATCAAATCAATATTTGGTGTTACTACCTTTTACCTTCAAACCAGCATCAATTCTTATAGGTACACTTGCACAAAGTCAGGGGTTTTGTAGGATTATAGTCATTATATTATTTTGTAGGATTATAGGATTATAGATCTGTGGTTAGTTCTCCAAGATGTTTGGAACAACCTTCCAGCCGAGTTCCTTCAAAAACTGTGTGCAAGTGAACCTAGAAGAACTGATGCTGTTTTGAAGGCAAAGGGAGGTCACACCAAATATTGATTTGATTTAGATTTCTCTTTTGTTCATTCACTGCATTTTGTTGATTGATGAAAATAAATGATTAACACTTCCATTTTTGAAAGCATTCTTTGTTTACAGCATTTTTTCACACCTGCCTAAAACTTTTGCACAGTACTGTATGTAAGAGAGAAATATTGAATAAACATCTTTAATGTTGCTTAGGCTTTGCATGTTCCACTGATTTGTCATGTGGTGTAAAACGTACATTGGTCCGGTCTCGGTCTTGGTCTCAGTCTCGGTTTAGGTGGTCTTGATCCCAACTCTACTGTACAGTAAGAGCTGAGTGAACATACATCACAGCCCATTAGACTTCTTCTTTGTCGAAAGTAGTTGTGGTGGCGAGTGTAGCAGCAACACAAGGTCTTCTTTTGCAGCTTGGCTTTGGTCGACTTAATGATTTATTACCGCTTTAGACTCCAACGTGAAATGCAATAACAGAATTTTCCGAACATATGACTACATAACAGAATGACTACATGCCGTTCAGTGCAAAGCGACTGGCGCGCTCGAGGGCACGCTTTTGTTCTCACCAAAGTTTTCTCATTTGCGCCACGTCATTATGATACCGTCCAAGTGGACAAACATTAATTGGGCATAAGCGGGTTCACGGGTATGATTCATTTGTGAAAGCTGCAATGTTCTAATGTTCTCATCTAAATTCTTTTTCTTGCTGTTTTCTGACCATCACTCCCACACTCTCAGCATGACTTCTCTTGCAATTATGTCCAAGCGTTGGCATCAAAAGTCAATCCCTCCAGGATTTCGCAGGCCTCTTTGGAGATTGTCGCGAACTAAAACGCCTGATTTTGTGGCAGTTTTTCTAAAAAAAATCTGATGAAAGTGTTTTTAGGCGTTTTGTTGAAATAAAGTTGCAGGTGCAAGTCAAAGTTGCGGAAAATGTGCGATTTTGTTCCCCTTTATAATGATTCTTTAACAATGAATTGAAATGAAGGAACAAAACCACTATTGTATTTTTATTAACCATTAATCATTTAGTTATTTTTGAAGGTAAATGTGAGGCGTTTTTATCACACGTTTCTGTGTCTTCTAAACGTAACAAGGAGGTGAGTTTGCTGATGTATGGCTCAACATTTTGCGGGAAACGACAATGGTCAAAAATAGCAGAAAAGTTGGTCAAAATTGTAATGAATTTGCTGGGATTTTCTGAATTTGTATTAAAAGTTGTGATCGCAACATCGCGAAAACCTGCGAACCTGTGAACAGTGCTCAAAAAGTGGATTCATTTTGTATCTGTTCGCTGGATGGTTTACACCATTAGCAATAAGCTGGTGAAGTTTAACAAACACTAAATAATCTACAACGGGATCTGCATTAAAATTCCCTGAATGTTGTGTGTTGCGTGGACTTCGTGTCTTGTACTCTTTATGTTTTACCCGTGCTCCGGATTGCCTTTAACAGCCCGCTTTTCAAAGCTAGAATGTAAATAAAGACAGAAGCGAATGTCGGAGTGCAGTATTGGCTCGGAGGGATGTGGTTTTCTTCATGGATGTATAATAAGTTAAAGATGAAGTTTGGCCTCTAGCTCTCGTCAGATCTCCACACAATCAGTATTGCTCTCAGTCTGTAATTCGAGTTCGCTCTCTCGCTCTCTTGCTCTCTCGCTCTCTCCCTCTCCGTCCCTTGTTTCTCGCTCTCCTCTCATTTTATGTGAAAGCCACACTGGCATTGTTGTCGTGACTGTTTGCGATGCCTGGTCACAGCGCCCGGGCAGAGATGGATGAACTTAATGACAGTTTGTGAAGATTTGTGGAATTTCCTCTGAAGAGATCCCAGTCGCACCGAACCACCAACGCCAGCGAGTTATAAACCACTTGTTAATCCATTCGTCAATGTCATCTCAAGAAGATCCGCACATATCAGATGATGAAAAGAAGTCGTTTACTTCAGTGGTTGAAAATATGTTTATCTGCAAACATAACAAACAGGCTTTACAATTCAAAGAGACTTGAGGAAAGAGTTGCGATTGAGAGATGAGTCATTTCTGAACATTTTGCACCGCTTTAACACCGCCTCTTGAACTTTTCAGTACAAATCTAATACAGTCTCTGAGTCTTTTTTAAACAGAAAACTGAAAATAATGCTTTAAAAAGTGTCTGAATACATGACTGACATTATTCTGTTCTGCTTAAGGAAGTTCTGCTTAAATACTGTTTTTCTAACTAAAACAACGTAACATTTACACACCCATATGTGACCCGATCTGCCGTAATGAGTCGGAAGTCGGCGTTCTATTTATTTAGATACGGGCCGATTATGTTGACAAACATCAAAAATATCGATTTTTCTTTTTTGGTCTTACTGTATATGAAAGAAAAGGTTTTCAAAATTAATCTGGTCTCCAAAAAAGAAAACTCGATATTGTTGTGATGTTTTTCAACATAATCGGCCCGTATCTAAATAAATAGAACGCCGACTTCCGACTCATTACGGCAGATCGGGTCACAAATGTATATGCTAAATTATTTTTTATTAGAGTAACATCTTAAAAAGTATACGTTTAAAAACAGCTGTGTAATTTATTTACTACCGTGCATGTTTTGACTGATTAACACAACTTTTTGACCGATCGTTGTAGTTTCCAGCAAAACGTCAAGCCATATGTCAGTAAACTCACTTTCTTATTATGTTTAGAAGACGCAGTAAACGTTTGTCATAAAAATGCCTCACATTTACCTTAAAAAATAACAGTTAATAAAAATAATAGTGGTTTTGTTCCCTTCGTTTTAATTAAATGTTAAATAATCATTATAAAGGGGAACAAAATCACAAACTTTTTCGCAACTTTATTGCAACAAAACGCCACAACTTCCTTTGAAGTTTTTTTTTTTTTTGGAAAATATACAGCAAAATTAGGCATTTTAGGCCACAACAATCGCAAAAAAGGCCAGCGAAATCCTGGAGGGACTGAATTCTGCAGCTGTACAGAAGATCACCAGCCGGTCCAGTCTCTCTCTCTCTCTCTCCTACGAGGGCCAACCACCCAAAAGCCTTTTTTAAGCTCTGATAGCAGGCTGTTTCTGAGAATCTGAGAAGGCCTTTCTTAAGAGACGTGGTATAGCCACAGATAAAATCCAATCATGGTGTTAGTGGTTAGAAAGTTTTATGGATGAAAAATGCTTTGGCCCCAGAAGAAAAAAAAGCAAGAGTTGCGTTTTGATCTTTGGGCACGGCAGGGACGAAAGGGAAGGAAGATGAAAAGGCTGTTTGGTTGCTTCTAAAGGAGAACAATGGCAACAGTGCCAATTCCAGAGCATTTGTCACGTCAAAATATACATGGCATTACAACATCACAGGATGACTTTGAAGAGCGCTTTTGATTTTGGCGAAGCCAAAAAATTTCTTTAGAAGTGTTTGTTTTCCCATATACACATTAGTAGTGAACTGGCATCTTGTAATTGTGATTACTGTATAAAAACACATCATGTAATAACCAACAGATTTGATTGACTTCACACTGATTAATTTGCACTTCAGAGATGTTTATTTCTTCACTATTTCCCTTAGAAAACTCAACCCTATTACACCAATAAAACAACAAAAAATTACAGTCTTAAGTGTAAAGATGAAAACTATTTTCAACAATAAAAACAATAACAGCATTAATTTAGTTTTAAATGATGTGTTTGAAAGCACATACAATCACTTTAAACAGAGCATTTAGAGCTTAATGTTCAGCATTTGGCAGAGCTGGAGAAAACTACACCAAGTCTCATGTCACAGTTTAAAGATTTTTAACACATTTCTCATGGAAAAAGAATGATGTTGCATGAATAAGCAACCGCTATTATGGAACTTTACAAGATGCCAAGTCAGTTAATTACATTCATTTGAATATATTACATTATATACTTATTAGCATTTTAGGTAAGGATTCACAGTAAGTTCACCTTCTTAATGCATTTATAAGGTATAAATGAGGCATTTATAAGTTTAAATTTAAATTTAAGATTCCTAAAGCTTCTATTACAGCCTTAAATGAAAAATATAACAGCTTTAATATACAGTGATGACATGCATTGTCATTATATTCATAAACTTAACTCAAGAAGTTTAAAAAGCATTTCGATGCATTATTGAATATTAGGGCTGGGTTCAAAAAATCGATTCACCGATCAATATCGGTTCTCGTTCGAAAAATACGATATGGATTCAAAAATTCGCGGATCGATCTTTTCCTGCGGCTATGCACTTCTTCTCGCAACCGCGCAAGGAGAGCTATAAAAACGTGAGACCGGCGAAACCCAAACCAAACAGAGCCATGGCTCTGGCCTAATTTTATAACCAAGCAAAACTAGTATTGACGCAAAGAAATCTCTAAATAAATCGATATCGAATCGAATCGAGAATTGAATCGGATCATGACCTTGTGAATTGGAATTGAATCGATTCAGGAAATCAGCAACGATACCCAGCCCTATTGAATATGTAGCACATTCACAATTCAGTCTTATATTGGGTGTAAATCTATACTAAACTTCATAAAGCATTCGTAATATATTTAAAGGTCTCATATTATGAAAAATTCACTTTTACTGTTCTTTGGACGTCCATTTGGGTCTGTACTGCTTCTGCACACACTGTAAGTTTGATAAAAAATGGTCGATCGTGTTAATATTAATTTACAAAAGTCAGAAATCGTGTGCTTAAACGAGCTGTTTAGATTTCTCCCCTATTTCTACATCACAGTAGGGGACATTTGACTGCTCACACTACACGACACGTCGGACTCCCGTACGCGGAACTGTAACGTCGAAGAGGAAGAAGAAGAACAACAACAACAGAGATGCTGTTCACAATAACAATCACTCACTTTCACTTACAGCATATGGAAAAGAACATGCATATGATAAGAATTAATTTCGGAACACCTGAGACGGTTGTGTGTAGAGATGGGGCGATACCACTTTTTTATGTCCGATACCGATATTGCAAATGTGGATATCTGCTGATATCGATACAAATCCGATACAGTCACAGTCTTTATTTAAACATAAAATAATGCTTTAAAGTGTCTGAATACATGACTGAGATTATTGTTATGCTTAAGGAAATGCTTGATTTAAATACTGTTGTCCTACTAAAACAACGTAATAATTACACACACACACACATGCATATGCTAAATTATTTGTTCTCAAAAATTGTTCGTTTAGACATATATTTCTTCTTTCTTATTGATTACATTATAACATTATAAAATTGAAAAAACAAATTGATCAATTGAAAATGAAATACTGAATTTTGTCATTTTGAACCAATTTGGCCTATAAAATGAGCTGCTTTTGCAGAGAACTACATTTCCCACAATCCTCTGCGCGCGCCCCGAAGTGCTGGGTGCGCGTTCCAGAATAAACGATGGAAAATTTCTGGGAAAATCTAAATAAACGGCAGAATTGTGAGTAGAACACTGGTTGTCGTGGTTATTTATCAGCTGAAATATGGTTTGTGTCTGTAATAAAGGGGACATTTTGACCGAACTGGTTATTAACACAGCACGTGTTCACATCCCGAAAAATGTCATTTATGCGTTTTTATGCATTTACTTCTGTTTTAGTGACGGAACATCTCACAAATACTTTCACATGCAGAGGGATCAGGTCTTATCTTGATCGCGCCACAGAAAACGTTGTGTGTCACTATTAAGTGTCCGTGTGAAATACAAGCGGAGCTGCTCTAGTGAGTAAAATGAATTAAACCAAGCTTCCATTCTAGGAATATTGCCTCGACCCTTTTTTGTAATAGAATTATTGGAGTTATTGGAATAATCATTTCAGCTCTACTTTACCGCAGTGCCACTTCCCATGCATAACGAATTGAGCGTGCACGCATTTACAGATCGGCTCCATAGAACGGCCCAATGCCACCGATACCCGATCCAGCCGTTTGAGCCGTTATCGGACTGATACCCATCCACATATCAGATCGGTTACGTCTCTAGTTGTGTGTATGATTGACCAAGGATTTTACCCAAAGAAACACCAGCATGTATGTAAAAAAGATATACGGTTATAAGATTGCATTCATGTATTTTCTGCAATTGTGTAAATGCCTTTGTTGCTTGATTCATAGTAATTTGGAAACACACCCCAATTCTGCAATCTGAGGCGCATAATTAAGTGACTAAAAATGTGTTTCATTGCCATACAGTGAAATCTTATGAATCTTCCTTCCTTAAACTAATCCTCCTAATGGATGACTCTTCCACTCGGCAGTGGACTCAATGTGACACAACAGTGCTGAACTAATTCCTCCCGCCCGTAGCTCGTAGACAGGTAGAATTTGGGAGATTTACTGCTATAAATCCATTAGGATCCATCTGTGGTTTTGCCTTTCTTTAAAGTAAAAGAGACGGCAGCTTCCATCAGAGAGGTTAGGACGGTAGCATAATTACATAAAAATTGCTTAATGCTCGTATTATTAAGCTGTGATCTCACCAGGCCTGAGAGAACATGAATGTAAAATATGAACAAGCGTGCGCACTAAGGGTGTCAAAATTAATCATTTAAACGATGCATCGCGATGCAAACGTGGACGATTCTGTATTGGAACAGCGGCAGAACATAATCGATTATATCGGGGTTTTCAACAGGCTGCCCTCTGACACTACTTAACCCACTTTTTCAAAATTATTTCATTTTATTTATTTTTCAAAACATTTTCAGATGATTTGGGCATCTTTATGAATAATGAATTTAATGCACATATCTAAAAAGTTAAATATACTCTCCTTCATCACATTCAGTCTGCTTAGTTTTAGCGGTGGTCACTGGCATAGAAGCTGTTGAAAACCGCTGAATTATATCATAACGACAACTTCCATGTCCCAACCACTAGCCCATCATCACCCCAAATATCTAAATATCCAAACTTCTAGAACTGGTGGCATTCTAGTGGTTAGAGTTTTGGCTCCTGGACCAAGAGGTTGTGGGTTCGAATCCTTCATCCAGCACTACCATCATTGGGTCCCTGAGCAAGACCCTCTACCCCAAGTTGCTCCAGCGAGACTGTCAACGAAATTAGGAAAATGCAAATGCTTGCAAAATGCAGATCTTAAATTAGGCAAAATGGCAAAAATTAAAACATTTTAGAAACAAGTAATAAATTTTTTCTGTGACTCAGCGATAATATTTCAGTGATAAACGTTTCCTCTGACTGTTTATTTCCTGCAGATGTAGTCACTGAATTCTATGTGCCAAAAGTGTGTTGTGACCCCGCGCCGTAGCGATTCAGAATGATTCAGAAGGCTGAGTCAAAATTCGGTGGCAAAGAGCAGCACTGAATTATTTGTCATGTGCTGGTTTGGCAACGTGAGCTAAGTCATATTCTGGTCACCAAATCAATTCCTTGTTTGGTATTGACTCATCACTCCTTTATTCACATCTACAGACACAGTTTACAAAGTGTTTAGGCAGAGAGTCCTTGAGCCGCTGAAGGATGACACGGCGCTGACGGGAGTGGAGCTGAGCACAAATGTCATGTTTCATTCTTTCTGGCGATGATGAGTTTCTTTAGCTTCGTACCGGAAATCCGTTATTGATCTGTCCATGTTCTTATCACATGTGATGGATATAGATACAGATTTATATATATATGTAGATATATATATATATATATATATATATATATATATATATATATATATATATATAGGAAATATATTTTTAAAATTAACCCACAAATCTGTTAATTTTCAAGAATTTAACCTGTCATATTTATATACGTATTCAGATGTTATCAGAAACAGAAATGCAAATATAAAAAACTTGACGATATTTTTACCATCTGTACTTTCTCTAGGTTAATTTTTTAAGGGAGTTAAAGGTCCTGTTCAGAAATTCAGTAGTAGTTCTGGAAGATGTAGTGTACCAAGTCAAATAGAGCGTGTATGACTCTCCATGTGCACTACCTAGTCGCGTAGAAACAGATTCTTCCACAACCTCAGCTATTCCTGAGATCACGTGCACTACCACATAGAAGAGTATGATAAGCGCCCTACCTACCATGCTATTAAATTAACCTGTAGTACACAAATCGGGACACAGCCCTTAGGATTCGATACGTAAAAAGGTGAAAAAAGTGAGAGATTATTTGTTATTGTGAACACACCACAGCACACAGTGCACCACAACCAAATGTGACCTCTGCATTTTTGGAAAGCCCACCACGTGAAGGAGCAGTGGAGCAGCGCACAAGGAGTTCAGTGGTTTTTTGGTTCGGGTCTCAAACCGGCGTCCTTCCGATCATGGGGCGAACACCTTAACCGCTGTGATACCAACACACACACTGACACGAGACACTCATTCACAGCTGTGGGACAATTTGATAACCAAGTGCCCCATTACATACTTTTGGAGGTTAACCAGGTGAGAGCACAGAGAGAGAGAAATTACACATAGAACGGTCAGACCCTGGACCTTCTTGCATGGAGGAACATGAATATAGATATAATATACAAAGCATTAAAGCATTTAGTCCAGCATCACAAAAACAAACATAGTAAAACCATTCAGCCTTTTTACTCCTCCACCTTTGAAACAAATCCTGTTTATGCAAATAACTGCCATCTACTTCATTCTGAGCAAACTGCAGGTAATTTGGTGGAGGAATTGAAGGCGTGGCAGAGAGAAGAAAGAGCTCAGGACAGAGTCGTACTTTTGATAGATGTTCAAGGAGTCTAAAATTTGTCGCTTCATCTGCTCCGAATTATTCTGCAATCAACGAAATGCATTCTCACAATACGCTTGCCCAGCCATCATGCATTTTCTGCAGCCTATTGCTCTCGTAAACAGCTACCGTGGGGGAGGCTCCTGCTCCTCTGGAACGCGCAGTCCATCACCAGCCCGAGAGCCGCTCTGAATACTCATTCTTTAGATACATGAATGAAGAATAGAGCTATTTGTTACCCTGCGCTGTCCCACATCGCTCCCTGAGGTTTAGAGGTGCACACAGAGGGAAAACCTTAACACTGCAGCTTGTGAAAGATAACCAGTCTGAGTGTCAGAACATCTGATGAAACTCATGAGGCCTTGATGGTTGGTTTGAGGCGAAGGAGAATTAATACTGAGTTGAAATTCAACAATTTAGAGAAAATGTCCGAGGAAACCAGTAAGTGTGTGACGAATAATAAATGCTATAAATCCCCACCTACTTGGACTGGCACGAGTCTCTTGCTGCTGTCAGGAACCGATGATGGACCTGAGAAACACTCCCTCCTTTCCCAAGTCAGAGCAACTAGTCATTTGGTTCTAGGTCAAACCATTACAATCTTGTCAGATAACATCCTTTTCATGCACTGGGGATGCATTTGAACCACAACCACAAAGTTCCAAAATGTTAAAACAGAAAACAGTTTGACCACAGGTTTTAGTCACTCGCATTTAGGCATTAAAACTATTGTCTTGTGTTTTTGTCCTTAATTGTTGTCATTGTAGACACACCCGTACTACAGTGAATCACAAATGTGACCTCTGCATTTGAGCCATCCGTGAAGAGAACAGTGAGCACAGCCTAACAAAGGCAGTGCTGCAGGAGTAATGCCTTAATAGTACCTCGGTAGCACACAGGTGCTGGGATTGAACAGCGACCATCTGATCGTAGAATTGCCAGTTCGCTTCTCATTCCACTGGCACAATATGGGTTGGGACCCTCAATCATGTTGCCAAACTCATGCAAGAAATTCAACTCAACTCCTGTTAACTGCCAGGTTTTAGTAACATCACCCTCCTTCCCAGCACTACGGTGTCTTGGTATTGGACCTGCTTATGTTCTCGGGTGAGATTGGAGGTGAAATGTAAAATGTACAGTCTAATGTGCAAACGTTTGGCACTTCCAGCTGCTTTCCTGCTTTCACTGCTGTTTTTTAGCCAAGTTTGCTGCTGTTGTTGAATTTTCAGAGAAAACAAAGAGCAGGGATTTGTGGACATAATTGTCTGGTTGCTAGGATGGAAGGTCAACCACAATACCAGGGACAAGATATTCTTCACAATGTGGTGATAGCATATTAAATCTCACCATAGCTACAGCTTCTCATCTGGATTCTGCGCAGCGTCTCGTGTTGTGGCCTGTCCCGTGGCGAGTTGCTCTCGGTCTGGACGTGGCCTGTCCTCATCGCGTGACAAGTTGACCGGGTTCAGTGCGTGCCACGGAGGGTGGAGAGCAGCAGCAGCAGCAGCAACAACAACAACAAAAGAATCAAAATTTCATATTATACATTTTATAACTTTATCATCTTCTGACCATGAACAGCCTGCCGGACTGTAATTATTACAACGAGGACAGTGCGTTGAGCGGGACAGTTGCTTTCCAAACGACTAACATCGCTGCTGCTGTGACTGACCAAATGATGTAGCGGTCAGCTCTATTAAACACAAGGCTGGAAGAGTTGGCTTTCTGCTTCGATGTAAGTTGAATCAGCCCAGACCTAGAATCTAAAAGGGACTTCCTGAACGTTGACCCAACGCAGAGACATCAATTAAGCCCAGGGTTTCCTGACTTCTCATATGGCTTGCAGGCCTGGGGCCAACAATACAGGTTCGAAAGACCTGTCTTGAATGTAAAGACATTAGCTGGGAATAGTCATGTATGACCAGCTGCTGATATGGGAGACGTCTGCGAAGAAGGGGCTGGCATTACGGGTGGGGAGTGCAGATTCCCCTCCCCTCTCTCTCTCTCTCTCTCTGCGCCGGTCAATGGCTTCGCTGCCTCATTCCGTGCGAGGACGCGACTGCCTCGCTTTGGTTCTCTGGCATTTTTACACTTGCGCTCTCGCTTTGAATGTCCCCTGTTTTGCCATGCTTCGTCTGCAGCTTCATTCCAAGCTGTTTAATTGGCTCCCGTTAAGTTTTCCAGCAGGACGCGGCAAAGATGGCAGGCAGTTCAGCCGTCCCCTGCAGGCTGGGCCCTGCGTGCCTGCGAGTATCGCCTTACTGTGACCACAGCTCTTAAAAACAGAAAAACCCATCCACAGCTTGCAGAAGGGAGGGAAAGAAGCCGTAAAAATCGAAGTGGTTTGTTTTGTCCAGGCAGTGGCTTTCCTCCAAGAAGACAGCCTGTCTGACTGGGTGGTGTCTGGCCAGCCGTGTGCTCCTCGACTCCCTGAAAAAGGGCCGAAACTTCAGAACAGATGTTCCAGAATGCACTACAAAAACATCTTGTGGCTGTGAAGACCAGTCATGCAAACATTTGTCAAGATAACTCTCATTAAGAAAGTGAGTGATTACAGTACACACAACAAAATGTGACATCTGCATTTGACCCACCTGTGAAGGAGCAGTGGGCAGCTAACACGGGCAGCATCCAGGGACGGTACCTTGCTCATGAGTCGTAGCGGTTCAAATTCAAACTGCTGACCCTTCGACCACTACTAAATCAGGGTTTTATCACCCATTATTCAAACATTCCTTGTCACTTTTGACTTCGCCTCTTTTGCTGAATTGGGCAAATCCAGGAACCTGGAAAACGGGGCATTTTTGATTCGTCGAATTACATGTGGTCGAGTGTTTTTCACATTTTTCTTCTCCTCACATCAATTATGACTTGACAAAGTAACTAACGGCACTAGCAAAGACAATCCTCCGTTTTGTTGCCGTAATTCATTTTGGCAGGTATGCATATTTCGCTTCCAGCAATGGCCTTCCTGCTGCAGCCTCTTGAGGCGTTTCTAAGATCTTTTCGCTTTTTCTGTCCTCCCTCTCTTTCATTAGAAATTACATTGTCTTTTGATGTCTGCTGGCGATATATGGGAATTGTCTCCATGCTCTATCATGGCCCAACTACCGTTACACCATCCAGAAAATGAATTGCCCCCATCACTTTGCAGGCCTGACCTGGTGGTGCGTTATATAACATCAATGATGGCAATCTCTTTCTCTTTGGACCGTGGCCGCGTGTTTGATACTGAAACATCCATTTCATGCTCAGTCACTGGCGCTTACAGCGTGAAGCTGATATTTCTCTCAGTCTGCATGGCTGGGAAAATAGAACCCGCGTTCCTTTCTCTTTCCCGTTACCATCCGGACCTTTTGGCGGACACGAATGCAGGTGGAGAGGGAAAGGAAAAAGAAGGTGAGATGGATAGAAGGGGTGGCGGAAAGAGATATCAAATCATTCTTTTCTGCCTCTCAACAGGAATGCTTGAAATCGCAAGACATTGTGGATCAAACGATGGAATATGGCAAGCGATGACTGAAAGGAAGTAGAGCAAAAACCTGCTTCTATTATTTCTGCCAGAGAGGAGATTCAACCAGCAGAGATGAAGAAACTACCTCCAGGGAAATCTGCGGCCATTGAGAGGAGAGTGAGTGAGCGGATAGGCTATCACACAGATCAATCACTCAGCCAATGGGGCTCGGCCAATAACCGGTTGACGCAAAAAAACGTGGCAGGGCGAGAAGTGAGCGGTAAATCACGTCGGGCCATCAGCGGACTGAACGGCTAGTCACTCCCATTAAATTAAACAAGGAGGAAGGAGACAATAAAAGACAGGAAAGACTTCCTAAAAGTATTTATGAGCAAGAATTTATCTTGCAGAAGACAAAAAAAAAAAAAAACAAAAAGCTGGTTTAAAACTGATTTCTGGCAGAATGAAATAACGACCTTGTCTATTGGGGGTGAGGCTCTTCAAATCCCGGAGAAAGGATTAGGGGAGAAAAGCGAAGGAAGTTCCTGCGGGTGACGAAACTGCAGATACTATGTTTACTATCAACAGAGGCAGAATGACATGTCCCCTCCGAGCAGCTCACACACACTCCCACACACACTTTTTCCAGCTATTTGTCAGAGGAGTACTTGACATTTCATTTCGTGTGATATCTTCCAATCTTTGGACTCAAGCATCTTCCATAACATGTCATCATGGGTCATATTTTAGTGCCTCTAGTCCAATATTCTTAACCATATTTTTCTTCCAAAATTGGTTTCCAGGGATGACATAAATTTGGTTGTTTTTCTGTTTTTGTTAACTGGAAGATGAAAGAGTCTGAGAGGAAGTGGAATCTTGGCATCGCAGATCTTACATCGCACATAGGCTAGATATAAATGGTTAATATAACTGAACTCCAGAATTTTGTCTAAATCTTTATATTTGCAAGGAGAGATCATAGTCCTGTGTCTTCACAGTTTATTTTGTTTAGGGTAAAAGATTTCTCTCTTTGTCTGCTTGACCATTGCAGGAGTGAGAAGAGGTCACCATACTGGGTATCATGGGGCATATCAGTTATCCTGGAACTCCTCCATAACTCGCTTACTGTCTGGAGGGCCTGTAGTGTTGGCCTAGCAGCTACTTCAAGCCCTCATGTCCCCACAGCCACGATACTTGCAGGCAGCTAACAGTTATTTGTGCATTAGCACCGGACGATAACGTCTGCGCCACGGTGGGATTACTCACGCCTGATGCGTTCACGATGACCTACAACGAAACTATTAAACTTGCGCTGGACCGCCATTCTGGTAACTTTGGCCTTTTTGAGCAAGAGGCCACTCTGCTGAAATATACTGGTGCTGAATACCTTCAGAAAATAAAAACAATGTCTATGCCAGTCAGAACAGCATCGACGGCAAAGACGCCTTCTGCTGAAATGTCCCGATGCTAAAAGTAAAACAATTTCTAATTGAGTCCGTCAGCATTGGGACATTTTAGCATCCAGGGCATTTTAACGGAAAGGCGTTTAGAATGCTAAAGAATACTAAAATGTCCTGGCGCTGATATGTACCTGATATTGGACTCACTGAAATAAACTGGAAAAATAAATTATAACAATGAGCCAGGAACTGCATCAGGCGTTTCGCATCGAGGCCTTCCCGATAGAAAATATCGCAAACTGGAAATGTCTGATACTGGCTTGATTTGGCTGAGATACACTGCAGAAAATAAAACGATAACCTAGCAGAGTGGGACCAGCATCAGGACATTTTGACTCGAATCATTTCAACAGAAGACTTCTTCATCCCAATACTTATGTCCCAATACTTGCCTGATTTGCTGGGAAATAAAATGTTGCAGAAAATAAAACGATATCTGACTGAGTCAGACCAGCATCAGGACATTTCAACAGAAGACTTCTTCCCATAAATATCCTGATGCTGAAACGTCCTGATACACTGCAGAACCTCATAATGTCTACCAAGTTTGTAGATACATCCTTTATTATTCTGTCTGTATTTTATTCACTTTTTTCTTGTAATATATACCATTTAATGTAATTAAATACATTTATAAAATTTAAAGGGGTGGTAAAACATATACTACACTGTGAACAAATCTACATGTTCAGACATTTGTGTAGCAAAATATTGACCTAAAATCTGTAGTATATTAATCAAAAATATATAGTAAATAAAAATATATAGGAATCTATAATACATTAAATTATTATAATAGTTTATAATAATAATAATAATAATAATAATATGTGTAATAATAATAATAATAGTTTCATTGTATTATTATTATTAATAATAATATATTTCTTCCTCTCTCCAATAGATTTGAATGGAAAATGAAAAAGCCTGACACCTCACCTCTACAAAGATAACTATAATACCTTGAGGAAACAGGTCAGACTCTCACTATTAGATTGAACAGTCTTTATTAAATAAAAATATACTTTATTGTAATGATGAAACGTCTTGCAGTGTTGCCACTGACCTATTTCTAAACCCAAAACCAAGACTAAAACTAATTTTATCAAGGCTTTTAATTGGCTGACACATGGTATCTGTTTATTCCCGATAAAATTCAGTTTTTGCGGTTAAAAAATCAACTGGAGCCCACCAAAATATATGTGTACTCCACATACTGAAATAAATACATTTATTTATTGTGACAATGTTAATGCTGCAGCCAAACATGAAATTTAATAGTACCTTACCTTTAGCAACGGTGGTTTGTTGCCATTGGACTACGGCAGACTCTAAGCAACCATCTACATCCTCGACTGAACCCCTTCATATAGTACCTCAGCATTTATCAGGTCTCCCTAGTTCTTCTTCCTTCTTTGGGGTTAGTTTCAAGTCGAGTGTGATGAAGATCCAATTACATGAACACACACACACACAGAGTCTAGAGCATTATCTCCGCATTGTGACCTCATTGCATACGTGTGATGCACAGGAAGTTGAGGTGGAAGATTCATGAGTGTGTCAGGTCATATTTCATATCGCTACACCTCTGTCATTAGCATGATGAAAAAGGATTATATTATGAGCATATATTACTAATATATAATCTAGGTAATAAATAAATGTGCGTCTTATTTTAGCGCACATTAAAGCAGACATGTAAATCGAAACAAGATGAAATCTATGAATGTTTTATATCCAATACTTATTCTCTTTATCTGTATCTGTATCTATATATATCTATCTAGGTCTCGGTAGTTTCATATTTATATCTATATAACCACCCCTCATTTCATCATATTTTTGCTTTTAAAGGGGCAGAGACTTTGTTGTGTCTTATTATGAATAAAAACTTTTGGCACTGTAGAGAGCATTCCAGTCAGTTAATCCTGAAATTACTAAATTTTAATAGTTTTTATCGTAAATATTCCGGAGGTGAACATTACGAACTAATCTTTTGAACTAATCCTTTTTGCATTTGTTTTTAGTACTTCTTTATATATATATACTATATATATATATATATATATATATATATATATATATATATATATATATATATAGTCAAAATATATAATATATAATATATATATAATATAATATAATATAATAATATATAATATACATAATATATAATTAAAACACTAAGCAATGCAAAAAGCTGCGTGATCTCCAAAGTGTTTTTAATAATAATATTACTGTGAGTTGTGGTCTTGACTGTTCAAATAAAATCCTAGATTATCTTTGTAGATTACAGCAGCAAGACCAGTACAAATAAATAAGATCTAGACAAGACTGAGACTTTTAAAAACTGATATGTATATATATATATATATATATATATATATATATATATATATATATATATATATATACATATATATATATATGTATATATAATAATATATATATATAGTATATGCAAATGTCTTAGGCCGCCCCTCATTTCAAAATATAAATATTATTCTGCAAGATTACATTAAAAAGAAAGAAAGTCTGGCTCTTCCGAAGCATAATATGGAACAATAAAAAGTTTTAGATTTTTACACTATATATAAGTTTTTACTCGTAGTGTGATCATTAATACTTTCCAATTTCTACTCATTATTAACATTTGTTGTCATTGTATACAAATATACATCAGTATCATGTAAATAGTTTGTTATGCTTATAAGTATACGTGCATGGCTACCCACAAGATCGTCCAATATCTGGTATATAAAGGTCAACTTCTTTGAAACTTGCCTCTTCTCTGTAGACGCACAGTACTCCCAGAGCAGTGGCAGTATTATAAAAAGAGAGAAAACCAGATCTATCAGACAGTAAATTTGCTGCTACAGAGGCGTCTGGGTTTGCTGCCCGTCTTCAGTCCAGACCGTGTGCAAATTTCATTCCCACGGAATAACATGCCGTGATGAAGCACATTTGGGCAGAAGTGTCAGGAGTTCTGAAAATGCTGTTATGAGCAGGACCCCAGTGAGAAACATATGATGTAGATTCTGATATTATATCTGATCAGTGCCTCAGATAACAGACGGGTCGTTTCAATGTCCCAAATTCACTCTTTTACACTTCCGCCATGAAAATGCTCACATTCGGATGCTGAGGTGTAATTCTCTGGAAGTGACTCACCTTCCTGCTATGACAAAAATCGCATTTCATGCAAAGATAGAGGAAAACTCCACTGTGAGTTTCCACCCCGTATGTGTGTGACAGTTTTCTGGCTATCTCGGAATTCTAGAATTGCTGGGGCAACTGAGTGAGATACAGAGCAACTCTATCAGAGACTCCAGAAGATGTGAAAACTGTCGGAAGCCACATCTCTGTCTGGGGATTCATTTCTAGTGTTTGAGGATTAAGAGTCTCCTTGGCAATGATGACGCTATCTTGGGATGCGAGAAGAGAGACAATATGAGAGAGAGAGGAGAGAGAGAAAAGAGATTATGATATGCAGTTATTCTTTGATGCTAATTGAGCCAGTTAGTACGTAACAGTTTAGTAGTTTGGCCCATGATCGGAAGGTCGCCGCTATCAATCCCAGACTGGTAAAGGTACCACTGAGGTACTCATGAGCAAGGTACCGTACCCAAAGTACTGCTCTGAGCACTGCCCACTGCTCCTTCATGGATGGGTCAAATCTGCTTGTTGTTTTGCACAGTGTAATAAATATCCATTCGCTTTTACTTGAGCTTTTAAATTACAGCAGTAGACAAGGAAGAGAGACTTTAGAGTTTTCTCTGAACTCCTTACAAAATATATGTGTGTTTGTTTAGAAATGTGAGATTATAGTACATGAGGAGTAGAGTATAAAAATAAAGACTATATATATCTGTGCAGAAGTCTTAATACACTCCTT
>JAVGVS010000030.1:2178338-2283338 GCA_032718565.1 Distichodus sexfasciatus | reverse complement strand
GAGGGTCTTTCTGTTTTTTGATTTGCACAGTCTTTGGGCGGTTCAGGCTACATTTCACCACATGTTGTATTTGTATAACTATGTATGCAATGAATAAAGAATCTTGAATCTTGGAATATTAATCAGGACATTTTTCTGATTATTGATGCATGAAAGATTTTGATCCCAAATGATGCTGTGGATGCCATAAAAATGTTAACTTCACAACACTGAGAGTGATATTAATGGTGAACCTTCACTGATCTCATGATTCAGTTCGACTGCAATTATTAGGTCAATGATTTGATACGATATCTCAATGCATCACAATGCGTGCCATCTATTTTTCTACATTACTTCGCATTGCACATGTTCTTTTTAACTTGGATTTTTATGCTGTAGCCAGAAAATCACCAAGTAATGTCATGACATAATTCTGGAGTTTTCAGCTGCTTCTGTCCCAGACACTACCACTCGGACTGCTTGGGTGTAGATATTTGCCTTAAATTCATTATTCATAAAGATGCCCAAATCATCTGGAAATGTTTTGAAAAATGAAAAAATGTATAGTTTTTAAAAAGTGATTTCAGTAGTAAATGTGGATTGCACGTCACGGACCACCTGCAATGCAGCCGCGGACCACTGAGGGGCAGTGGACAGCCGGTTGAAAAACCTCTGTTATAATCGATGATGGTCTGCCTTTGCACTGACGCAGAATCGTCCACGTCTGCATCGTGATGCATCGATTATGCGGTACATTTCAACATCCCTAATATTAATGCAAACGTATACAGCACTGAGAACGGAACGAAGCTGTCTGTCTGTTTCCATCTTTAAAGTGGTTAATGAGCACTCTGAGCTGGGAGACGGCGGCTGGTGTGCTTAATCGGAATAAGTAATCACTACGGTGAAAAGCTCAAGTGAGGACATTCGCCCGTGGGGGAGTTCTAAATATGACCGCATGATGTGTCTGGCTGTTAACACGGATAGACGAAAGTCAATACTGAAACAGTATCGAGCTGAGATAGGTGAGGGTCTGAGCCAGCCATCATAGTATGTAATGGCTCTTGCAGAATATAGCTTCCCAAACTAAAAATATTTCGGTGACAGACACCTCGTGGCATGATATCTCTAAGTGAGATAAACAGCTTTGATTTCACTGCTTGGTTTTCTGCTGGCCAGGCCTAAAGGCAGCGCCTCATAGGAGCCACGAGATTATCTTCAGAAAGTCAAAGTCCTGGAAAAAAATACAAATAAAATAACTTATGGGACCTGGGATTTTTAGTACCTTCACTGCCCCCTGGAACTCGCCAAAATATACCGGTGGAGAGGTATAATCAAATTTATGAAATATATATCAGCTTCACAAAGGTGTCATTTTTCGTTGGACTTCCTAAAGCCATTTTTCTTGCAGTGCAGTCACGTGGCCGAGCCAGCTGAGCTTTTCTCTAACTACGTTATAGGTGCGGCTCAAGCGCCAGCCTGAGCGGGTTGAGAACAGAGGGATATTATACAAACTGCTGGAAAAGATGAGGGCTCCCCAGCCGGCTCTGCGCGCTCGAACTTTTCCCTCATTTTAAATCCCAGGAAACAGATTGGAAGCTCGAACATCATCAATCAAAACCAGCCGATGTGGAGAATTTTAATGCAATTCATTTTCTTTATGGTCAGCTGGATTTAACACAGATCGCAGTCAGAGGGAATAAAGCTACGTTAGAAAAGTGTACATTTAGTAAATGGACTATTAAAATAAATATACATGTAATGCACAATTTTCTGCTATTTCTTAACCATTTATTTTACAAATGGATCAATTCTAAACAGAGAGGCGAGAGATGGGAAGCCCTGCTGAGCCGTGCTTCATTTATCTTTTCCTCTCTGTAAAAAAATATTTTAAAATAACGATACGATTACGCAAGTACACATTTTGTAAGGCGTTGAAACAGCACTAGTGTTTGTAGAATTGTGTCCAAGACCTGCATTAATATTTTAAATAAACCATACAGTGTTTTAGCTTGAACAGCATGAATACATTCAAATTTAAAATACATTAAAAAACACAAAAATACATTTAAAAATGACTTTAAATTCACTTAAAATCATTTTTTAAAACATGGCATAAAGAATAATAAGAAATTGAACAAATTTTATTGCAGCATTAAATATAACTTATTTTGACGTTTAGTTGTTGCTAGGGTTATTGTTTTATTTCTTGAGAATAGACGTTTTTTTAAAACACAACCCTCCCTTTTATGTACAAGTGTGTAATTAGATGTGTATTTTTAAATGTCTTTTTGAACCATAAAAGTGCTAATTATACACTCATTATAATAGTCTTTACCCTGCAGCTTTGTGTGAATGCTTTATAATGGTTTTATTTCATAGTTAAAATTTTGCACTTTCAAATTGTAATATTAAAATATACCACAACATTTTTCAGGAAAACAATGGTGTGTGTGTGTAGTGTGTGTGCAGTCTAGCAAAGAACTACTGTCAGAATCGTTATGGTAAGTCAGCTTTCAAGCGCAACTTGTTCCACATTATCTGAGACGGGTGTTTGTTCTATGCAGGTTGAACCAGATAGCTGTGCTGTGTCTACTTACTGCACACTGCAGTGTTAACACGGGAAACTGCAATTTCACACTTTGATCATGTGCAAACCTAACGTGTTACTAAGAAAAGATACAAACTAAATGCCTTGATTTTTGCTGCAAAATAAATATGTTATACAGCTTTAGAATCTCGATTAACTTTAAGAGTCACATCAAACACTTTTTTATAGATTTTCCTAAGTTCTGTAAAAACATAAATATAATACTTAAAACCATCCAGAAGAGCACCAGTGATGAATAGACGATTTGACATGTAGACATTCCAAGGCTATTAATATTTGCATTTACATTTATGGAATATATCAGTTACTCTAATCATTTTGTAATTACAGGGACAGTCTCCTTGGAGCAATCTGGGGTTGGTTAAGGGTTTTGCGCAGTTGCGGTGGTGCTGGACAGAGCCACAACCTTTTGGTTAATTAATTAAATTATTTAAAGTGAGTGATTATTTATTATTATGAACACAGCACAGCACACGGTGCACCACAACGAAATCTGACCCCTGCATTTCACTCATCTATAAAGGAGCAGTGGGCAGCTTTTTGGCAGTGCCCAGATAGCAGTGCTTGGGAACGGTACCATGAGGACCTCAGTGGTACGTTTAATAGTCCGGAACTTGAACTGGCGACCCTCTGATCACAGGTCCAGCTTCCTACCCGTCAGACTACCATCTGCCATGTAACAATGGTCAATAATAATGTACTTTACCACCAGAAACCCCACCCGCTTCTTGACACCCTGCACTGTGATATGTTCCACGTCAAGTTGGCATCCAAGTCTGTTATACCTGCTGATTAAAATCCTGAGGAAGTTCAAGTCCAAAGCTGTTTCTCAAGTTTATCTTTCAACATTGAGCTTTTATTTTCTCTCAACTTTTTTTTTGCAAAGATTGCCTTTCACATTTTAAGTGAGTGATTATTTGTTATTTGGAACACAGCACAGCAATTGTGACTTCTTACGTTTGACCCATACGTGAAGCAGCAGTGGGCAGCTCTTCAGTGGTACCTTTACTGGTCAACGTCCTAACTGTGGTGTCAACTTCCTAACTGTTACATTACCGACTGTCCCTATTTGATTCCAGTTTCCATTTCCAGTATTTTATTTATACTGTGATTGTAGTAGAACTCAGTGCCACGGAGCCGCTTTACATGATTCCAGACCCATGCCCCTTCATGATCTTTTGTTTTTCTTGTTTTGCGTAATTGTACACATTTTTTACATTTTCTAACTTCATTCTAACTACATGCAAATCTTTGAAGTCGGCATAACATCAACATTCAGGATCAAACGCCACAGGCAGTATTTTCTGCCTTGGGCCATAAGCTTGTATAGTGCCGACCTGTACAGTAGAACACTTCTAAGACATCTAAGGATTTTATTTGCAAAAAATACTTAAATCTTTGGTTTATACTGTATATGTGCAAAAACTGACATTTTTATTGGTATTTTTTAATGTGGGCAATTGATTCATTGTATGTTTTTATTTCTCCCACTGCAAGCTTTTTATTTATTATTATTTGTACTTTTATTTATTTTTTTAACACTATGCCACTGTGCTACTTTTTGACATTTTCTGTTTACCAATATGTTGCACTGAGCATGCAAAAGGCACTACATTTACATTTACAGCATTATTTAAAAAACATCTATTCTCAAGAAATAAAACCACTCCATTCCCTAATTTTAGTGACAGTCTCCGTGGAGCAACTTGGGGTTAAGTGTCTTGCTCAGAGAACCCAATGATAGTAGTGCTGGAGAACCCACAACCTCTTGGTTCAGAGGCAGGTATCCAAATCCTAACCACTAGACCCTCACCACTGCACTACAATGCCCCTCAGGATTAATAAAGCTCTTTTTTTAATCTACGGAAGTGCATTACATTAACCGAAGAAAATAATTAGACATCTTATCTTGTAATTGTGACACTATTATGGAATTACAAATCTGAATCAGAATCAGAATTGGACGGAAATTTATTGCCAAGTATGTTGCCACATCCAAGAATTTGCTTTGGTGGTTGGTGGTAAGACATTAAGATCAAAAAGATTTTAAAAATCTGTTTTTATGTACAGCTAACATAAATAGAAATAGAAGAAAATGGATATTGCTGAACATTTAAAGAGAGTGCGAGGAAAGGATCTCATAATTATGAGAAAGGATCTTGAGAAAAGATCCTGATATTGTTAAGTACGAGATTATTACATAATAATTAAAGATAATAAGATCTTTAAAATAAATAAGACACCATGTCTCAGAATTACGTTTTGTAATTACAAGAAAAGATGTTGTAATTATAAGATAATGTGTCTAATTTATTGAAAGGATCTCGTAATTACGATAGCGATAACGATGGCGTAATAACATGTAAAGATCTCGTATTTACCAGATCCTGATGTGTAATCACTAGATTATTATCATAATTATCATCATTATTATCTCATAATGACAAGATCTTGTATTTACCAGATCCTGATGTGTAATCACTAGATTATGATCATAATTATCATCATTATTATCTCATAATGACAAGATCTTGTATTTACCAGACCTGATGTAGTAATCATAAGGGGTCTAATTTATTTGAAACATCTCATAATTATGACAGTAAAAATGATCTGGTAATTACTTGCAGACAACTCATATTTAGAGATACTTTAAAAAAAAATTTGGATGCAAAAACCGAATACAACAACATGGAATTAGTTCGTGTACAAAAAAAAGAATTCTACTAATTGAACCATATTAGATTCCGTTCAAAATATAAAACAAAATATTCCAAAACGAAAATCAAGTATAAAAATGGGAGATAGAGACTAAACAAAAATAATAAAGAAAATAAAATCACAACAACTTATATGATACAAACAGATTAAACAGCATATTTAGAGATACTGATCCCTAACCACGGGATTATTACGTCATAATTACGCGACCTTTTCTCATAATTACAAGATTATTATCTTGTAATTACAATATATTTATTTGTAATTACGAGATAAGGTGTTATTTGTGATATCGTTATCTAATCTTATCTTGTAAAGATCACACGCTAACGCGTTTGGGGGCGTGTCGCCGTCTCCTCCTACGTCATTTTCGCGCGCGGCTCTGGCCACCGAGTCGGCCGAGTGCAGTGTGAAGCAGGCAGCGAGCGAGTGCGCCTGCCCCTTTAAGAGCGAGCACGCTGGGGTGGCGCTTTCCTCCGCCAGAGCTTCTTGATATTAATAGTGTTGGTGTCTTGAAACTGACGTAATGCTTGGAGTCTGAGGTCCTGACAAGCGATAACATTTCTGATAAAGAACTGAGATCACTGCAAACTAACCTTGCAAGCAGACTCAGGCGGCTTTTTATTTTCTCTTTGAAACATCCAAACCCCGTCCCAACCCGGTTTTTCACTTGCACAGGGAGCCATTCGCAATCTTATATCCCCACAAACAACAACAAGCAAGCAAGCAAGCAAAAAAAAAAAAATTAAGAAACCATACCCGAGATCAACAAACAAACAACACAAAGACGGTTCATGGTTCACGCCAAAGCTCCACCATCTCTCAGACTGCAAAGACAAATGCAATTTGTTCAACAGGTAAGCAGAAAGCGAATCAATGAGCATTGCGAGCACAACAGTAAACAATGAGATGTGGGATTTTGCGCTAGTTTCCCGATGGCCGGTGGCTTTTTCTTTCCAGCAGAATGTTATGTAATGTTGAGACGGGCTGAGGGATTTTCGCGAAGCACTTGGTGAGCTCCTTTTCGCACTGAAAAAGGCACCGAGGCGTCTCGGATTTCACATGGCATTTAGGTTTTGTTGGGTCAAACGCGTGAGAAATTGAAATTTTGGCTACTCGCTACACGCAGCACCCCCAATAGCGGGCTTTACGGTCAGACACAACGAAGGGAAAATATGGGCTCCAACATCCAGTAGGTTTGACTTGTATATGTATATATATATATAGATATTTCCATTTCTTCCAAAATAAGCATCTTATTTTCGCGGTTGATTATCCTGTAGGTGATTAGCTCGATCCATGAAAGCTAATTTACTCTTTTATTTTCCGTGCACCGCCGTTTCCCCTCCTTTATTTCGGACGCGACGAAGTGGCGGATTTCAGCCGCAACGTGTAACGCGTGTCGCTTTATTGTTTGCGATGAAATTGCGCAAAGTGGCTCCCGACGCTTCACACCAACCTTGACAAAAAAAGTAAAATATTGTATTTATTTAAGTTTGTTTTCAGGTGCGCCAGCTCTTCTTCTTTATTTTAATGCTGGATTTCTCTTTCCGCGCAACTTTTTTATCAAACTTTCCGTAAGTGATCTAAGATAAGAAAACGCGTAGGCATGGCAACACGTTGAAGGCTGAGCAGCATTTCTGGCCGCTACAAAAGAAACAAGTTGTTTATGTGGAAACTACACAATTTTACCACTTTTTTTCCACAACTAGTCACTTGTTTGGTGTTTGTGTTGCATTTTGTAGCCAGGATTTGGAACTCGGCTTTTACTTTCTAAACTTTATTTACTTCAATCTCATTGTTGTCGGAATCTTCCAGACGCTCACGAGGCGATGAAGTAAGTTTGTGAATATCAGCCTTTTTAGCATAAAATAGTAACTTTATAAAAGTTAATTTCACTAATTCTATGCGTGTACGTGTGAACAGTCACTAGATATTCAATAGTAGTTTGCTGTTTAGTGTTTGTAAAGTTTTAGAGCTTTAGTTTCACATTGTTCAACTTTGAGGGGCTCCACGAATTTCTGACTAACTTTTTCTTGCACAAACTTTTTGTGTTACTAACATAGTATTACACATTAAAAAAATGCAGTTACACTTCTGTAGTTGTCTCCTTATAGTGTTGAGATTGCAAAATTGTAACAGTTGACACTTAAAAACAAACAAACAATATTTTTCATATAGCCAATATCCTTATCCAACGTTTGTTGTAGTCCTGGTTAGTAGTAATTATATAGGCCTGTTATGTGATTAATCTGAAATACTAGGGTGTGTGTATTGTTACTTCTTTCCACAATTACCAACTTTGGTAAAAGCGAGGAGACGTAGTACTTTTTTAGCTGTACCACATTACGGGTAGGTTTAAGTGGGTGGGTAAAAATGTATTTTACATTAACCTGAGATAAAAATCACCGTGTTTTCGCTTTAACTGGTGCCGTCGAAGCGTAACCCATATCTGATTGTTATGACACTAAATTCCCAAGTTGCTTCCAGTAGATGGGTTCTGCTGTTTCCTGTAAACTGTGAAAGCAGGCGCGTTCGGGGCAGTCTGGAAATGATGAGGGCTCGGCAGGGCTGAAAGGGTTCTTTCTTGTCAGTGAAAGTTTCTTAATGACAAGGCCTGTGCAAACAAACTGTGCTCATCATTTGGAGAAAAGAAGAGAGCCCCGACACTGTAAACAGAGTTTCAGAACGCGTCAACAAGGAACCTCCGCTGTGTCATCGCTATTGTTCTCCTAAAGTGACGCCGACTTTAGGAGTGCTCTGTTTTGAGTGTGGATGTGAGTTCAAATTTTTAAAGAAAAACACTACTTTTTTGTGATGCTTGGTGTTGGATGCAACTCTTAACAAAAGTTTTCTCTCAAGTTTAGCTAATAATGTTTGCTGTTTCCTCCCCCCCATATTCCCCCTTAACGCCAGGCTGTTTGCATTGAGGTCCATTTACTGCTTTCAGTTCTCCTTTTAAAGAAGAAGAATAAGATCTGCACGGCTTGTCTGATAAGGGCCGTTTGAAGTGATTGAAACGCTGGAGGTAGATTTGAAATGTAAATGGCTTTGCATCTGTGAGCCCTTTGGGCGGGATGCAATAGATCAGCTTTGTATGGTCAGGAACTTTACGGCTGACAGATGAATTTGGGCCTCGCCGCTCGGGAGAAAGCGCCAGTGGGGGGGCCTGCGTTTGTCCTACATGGCTTTTGAATTTGCACAACTTCTTTTGGGACTGGCTTCTTATCGCGGCGAGATGAGCCCCCACACTTCGCCTCTTCCCCGCAGATTCATGTGCTTGCTGTTGAATGAGAAAGCTGTCGAGAAAAAGAATCCCTTTTTTAAAAAAGAAAGAGGCAGCCTACAATTGGCATATTAAATCTCTGTCTGGACTGTGGTAGAAAATAGAAATTAAGTTCCTTAATCCTGCTTCTTTCCCCTCAGCGTGAAAGGAATCGTAAGTGGCTATTGTGTGTATTATATGTTTGACGATTTATACTTTTTTCCATTTGCGTGTGTGTGTTTGTGTGCTGGTATACGCACAAGTGGTGACTGAAGTAGTTACGGACGGAACTGCTTATCAAACAAGCATTAACTTGGGCATGAAAGAAAATATGGAAATATTATCAGATATATTTTGGATTTATGTAATGTTTAATTTTTGCAAATCTTATATTTTTTCCTGCACTTGTCAAACATATCAAAACTTTTATTTAAATTTGTATTAATTCAGAACAAAAACTAGATTCACAAGAAAGCTATTTACAAGAAAACGCTTTGATTTTCATGTGATTAAAATAAAAATGAAAGGCAGCAATCTTTAGGAAACTTGTTTTCCGTAATTGTCTGACATGCCAAAGTTTACCACGAAACATCAGTTGGCTGTAGCTGCTCGTCTGAAAGGTTTAGAACAGAACATTTGAGTCATCACCGCTTTTTTTAGTGTCATTTTTTTAGTGTTTCAAGAGAGTCACGGTTTATCACATGCCTTCCTTGTCTTTTTTGCCACTCTTTTATCTTCTCATTCATGTGATTTTAATGTTGGTAGTATGACGGCTTGTTGTTAGCTGAACTGCAAGAAGGTCTGCGCAAAGGAGTTCTAGTCATTGAGTGTGATGTCAGAAGTTTGTTTTGGGGGTGAAAGGATGGTTTCCTGAAGTTGTTCAGGCTTCTGTTTTTCTAATCCCTGCTTGTTTTCTTGTGTCTGAGCGAGCGAGTGAGAGAGGGAGAGTAAAAGAGAGAAGGAGACTGTTCTGAGTTATCAGTTAGGCCTGGTATGTCATAATAATCTTTAATTTGCATACTTTGCAAATTGATTGCACATCTGCTGTGTCGGCTTTTAAGGTTTTAAAATTATTTTGTAATAATACTTTTTATTTTTATTTACGTTTTTGCAGTTCAAGTTTAAATGACACATTAGTCCATCGCTGGATAATTTCAACATCATTTGTTTTAGAAAACTTTTGCTGCCGAGTTTTCTCTACATGCTGTTTGACTGATGAGCTTTTCGACTGCTGATCTGAGCAGGGTTTTATTTTCACTTCTGTGTTTGCCATCCGCTTATGCCAGCTCTGTTTGGAGTTGCAGGTCTAGCAATTTTTTAAACAATATTTAGCAGAGAATGAGGAATTTGAAATGTTTTCATGCATCATGTTTACATTTGTCCGGTATGTGCTGGTGGATAAGTGTGTGTGTTTAGGAGAAATTCTAACATTCATAACATTTCTAAAAATCTAGTTTTTCTTCAGGTTGAGGTTACATTAATATGATTCTTAACATTTTGATTCATTTTAAAAAGCTCTTTGGAGAAAAGTGCTGATTTCTGTTTTATTTTGGGGATTATTACTCACACAGTAGCGAGTGTGTGTGTGTGTGTGTGTGAGGGCAGTAGAAGTTTTTACTTGTTTGATAGTTTCTACCTGACTCATTTCCAGCACCGCTCCACTTTGGGAGCCGCTCTACGCACCAAACTCCCGCAGCTCATCTGGCGGAAACTTTCCTAAAACTCTGCAAAAACTTTTTTCTCCGACGCGAAACTCGCCCGACTTGGGATCCTGCGCAACGCAGATGAGTCAGTTTAGCCTGCTCTCTTTTCCTTTGCGCTGCGGTGTGTTCCCTTACCACACTTCTTTTTCAGGTTCTCTCTCTCCTTGTCCCGTTTTTCCCTCTCTGTCTCATTGTGGCTAAACGTTGCTGCTCCATCTGTGTGGTCTGGAGGTTCTGCCGCGGCTGTAACATAGACTCCCGCATTGTTTGAGACAGGTCGGACAGAATGAGCTGGAGGAGCGCTCGGAGGAGTCGGAGGGCGGTGTGGGAGGGTGAGGGGGGATCTGGAGGAGTTTTCCTTGAGAATGTTTGTTTTCCTGTTTCCAATTTGGTCGGCCAGAGGGCCTGTTCCGTCAGAGCTCCCATTCATGGAGCCTGCTGTCAGGACGCCTGGCTGCGCCACACAGAGACGCTTTCTCTCTCTCTCTCCTGCCGTGTTTATTGCGGTCTCCGTGTTGTAGTTATCGCGTCGACGTCGCGGCCCAAATTGTTGCTCTCCCTTGCCGGAGGTAGTAGTTGTAGTCGTAGTAGTAGGAGGCCCGTGCTTGATATTCCACAAACTTCCACAGAAAACTGTTGCTTTGTTTGTGATAAAAACCTGTTGGAAAGTGAATGTACTGTGTGTGTGTTGAGTGTGTGTAGTAACTGGTATCTGATTTGCTCTGTGTGTGTTTGGTGCCAGGCTTTTCAGCGAGAGAAGCGAGCAGTGTGATGTGGCCTCCGCTTCCATCCAGGATCGCCTGCTCTTGTGAGAGCTTTTGAAGAAGAGACGGAGGAGGAAGAAGAGGAGGAGGAGGATCAGGAGGAGGAAGAAGGAAGAAGAGGGCACGTCCCGCCAGCCGGCGAATGCGGAGACGACGCGGGACGAGCGAACGCTGCTCGCACTGATGCAAAGCATGGAATAAACTCGCTGTCAGCATGGACGTGGAATAAAGGATACCTCAGAGGCAGGGCAAGGGGCTTTGGATATTTCGCCGACTCTGATATCTGCCTCTCTGTGGAACGGGGACTGATGATGCTATAACCCAATGCTCAACAGAGGTAGGTGTAAAGTCCTTTTAGTGCGTACCTTTGAGAACGCAGGAGAGGGGGAGACGCCATTATTACCACATCCCTCTCACGTGCACCTCGTTTTGCAGCCGCTGCCGTAGCTCGCGTCACAGAAAGCGAGAAGTTTTTCACTTCTCCCTCAGTTCTCACGTTGTTACGGCGCTCGCCGAAGCGGGGGTTATGTGAGGTTTCCTCTGCCTTTCTAAACTCATTCATGGTCACTTTAAAGCCAACCTTCCTGTCCCGCACTTCCTCCCCGTCGGCAGCGTCAGCCCTCGGCCGTTAAAGCGCTTTGATCCCGAGTGAGGCCGTCCTTCCACGCTTCGGGCTTCATTATGTGGAACAGTAGTATATCTTCACCGTCGCTTTGACTGTAGATGTGACGCAGGCAGGCCTCTACGATGTTCTGGAACCTGGTACTTAGTGTGTTTGGCCTACAAGGTTGAAGTTAGGTAATTAGACTCGGGGTTTGGTCTGGGATCGTTTCTATAACTTTTAGTGGTCTAACCTCTGAGGCTGAGCAACAACGTCCACTTCTCGATACCCAGGCAAATATGTGTCGTGTTGCAAGACGTGAGGTTTGGTTCTGTGTGAAAAACATCTTTTAGTTGTATTAGTTTTAATAGCAGTGTCTGCCGTTCATTTTATCCCACATTTTTGTGCAAAATGGTCTCTGTATTTTGGAAGTCCGAAACTAGATTTCTGCAACGATTTGACTCGTAAATTGAAGTTATTGCCGTGTAATACATATTCATGAGGCTCCTTTATATTAAAAAAGTTTCCAGCAGCCTCCTAACTACCTGTGAGGTCATTCCCAACTGCAGTTTCCAGCGTGCTCTCCGTCGTAATTTTGCACATGTGTTTCTAGCCTTCGAGTCTTGGACTAAAAACGAGCACAGAAATCCAATAATCCTATTACGTTCCCGAAAATGACCACATACTGTACTTTGCGGCCTGCCTTATTTTTTTTATTATTATTTATTTATTTATTTATTTGTTTGTTTATTTCTTCCAGCAGTAGTCGTTCCTAAACAGCGTCCTGTGGAAGAAGGTGGCGGCCGAGCGCTTTTTCCCAGACGCGCATGTTAAACGCCCTGTAACGAGCGCTGATTACGAGATCCTCACTTTGTTAACGCTGCAGAAATGGAGGCTCCTGTGATGTGCCGTGCGATTTCAGCAGATTAGCGTAATGTTAAACATATGCCGTCTTGCTTTTTATTCCTCCCTCCTTTCTCTCCAGGCTGCGTTTCTTTCTGAGGAAAGTCTGGTCTACGCTTTTGCACTTGCAATTACCTCCCCGTCTCGCGGCCGGCTAACGCGCCCCGGCTGCACGCTTTTGTTAGGCTTTCTTGGGGAGTTGCGCGAGACCGCGAGAGGGTTGGTGTCCAGATTAACCTCCACCCATCCCTCGGCTCACGCCGGCCTACAAAGACTCCCGAGGTCGAAGGTCGCCTGCCATCTCCTAACTAGCAAGACGGAGGCTCGGAGGCCCCCAGTGTCTCCTGTTGGACGGCTTTGTGTTTGTTCAATCGTCAAAGGGGAGAATCTCTGATAATTTTCCCTGTCGTATTTGGCGGGGAGGGGGCTGCTTTGCCCCACATTGTCAGGCTCTTTCACAAGCGTGGATGGATGATTTTTAAGAAAGTAATTCACATTTGAGGCGAAATTCTTTTTCTCACAGCGGCTTTGTTATTAAGTTGTTTTTTGGCAATAAAAATCCTGCCGTTGTGGATTTTGCTCTTCTCGGTCCGTCACATTGTCAGAAATTTTATTTGTGGAGAGATAATAAATAGAACACGTGTAAAAACGTTGGTTTCTGTGGCCTCGTTCATCAACCATTCTTCTGAAGAAATTCATTTCTAAAACAATGTGATGTTACACTAGAGCTGCAACAACTAATCTATTAAATCTATTAAAACTTATTATTAAGATAGTTGGTAACTACTTTCATAATGGATGAGTTGGGGCTACCTTATTATACACATACGTACAGTGGCTACTCCCTAATGTGGGGGCAGTAAGCTAATCAAAGCTGCAGTGGCAGTAAAGCAGCATTAAGCTGGACGCCGACCGCCATAAAAGAAGAATAAGAAGGAGACGAGAACCAGCGCCGTGTCTTGCCGTCACTAAAACTGAAGTAATTGTGTAGAAACACATGATGAGATTTTTCGTGATGTAAACACATGCTGTTTGTTAGAACACGACTCTCTCAGGGAAGTCATTCACTAAAGCGTCCAGTTCAGTCAAATCTTCCCGTTTATTACAGACAAAACTCATTTATAGCTGATAAACAACAACAACCAGCGTTCTACTCACAATACAGACATTTACTTGATATTTTCAGCGATTATTCCGACGTGTGTCCACCGTGTTATTGTGATGCGACTCTCATGTGGAACGCCGTCTTGCACAAAAATGTAGTTCTCTCCCAGAAATGAGTCAAAAATGTTATAGGCCAAAATGAGCCCAAATTGGATATAAATGTCCAGAACTTCAATATTTCTTCATTTTCAATTAATTAGAAAATATTTTTTCCATTTTATAATGTTAGAGAGTAAAAATAAATATAGAAAAATAGAAACTCAAATTTTTTTTTTAAACGTTTCTTCAATTCTATTTTAAATGTCTTAACTTTCTTAAGAACGAATTTAAGGAGAGACCTTAAGAAAATGCCGGTAAATGAGGCTCAGCGTTTTGAAGAGTGCCAGGACAGACGATGCCTCTCCAACTGACGCCTCTGTGGCAGTCGAAGGCAAAATGGCCAAATTAAAAAGTCTTACGAATACCAGCCTGACCAGCTCTGCTTGGAGTGTAAATTATTGATGGATATCTAGGCGTACCTCTTGTGTTTATCCATGAAGCGAGCCTGGGATGTGCATGTGCAAGCTAAAGCTTGCCTTTAAGCATGGTGAGTCATATTTATGGAGATTTTCTGTCATCGTTTAAATGGTTTGTTCAGGGTCTGAGTGTCTTTTTAGGCGTTATGTATACACAGCTACTCCTCATACGGGCCTTCGCTCTGTAAGGTCCGTCTCCCGGGGCGGACGCGTCCACATAACGTCCGTTTTTAAGTCTAAACAACATTTTATGTTTAGCGTTAGAGCTTATTATCTGTAACCTTGCGCCGTGCAATCTGGCTGAGTTACTGCGAGGGAAAATGCCAGTGGCTCGCATAGCTGCCCTGTAGGTGCCTTCGTGATCTACGGTACGCCGAGAGACGATCCCGGCCAAATGGCTCCGTAATGCTAATGTAAGTGTACAAAGTTTAAATCTTTTCTTTTTTGGAGCTTTGCCGGACTCGCCCCAACCCCAAGGCTGCCCAGCTCTGGCTCCGGAACCTTCTCACTTTCCGAAGAAGCACGACGCAGAGGCCTTTTCGGAAGATCACCTGGTCCTGTTTTCGTTTCGTTTGTGGTCTGGTGAGCCATCGCAAAGGACAAGACAACAGGTGAATGTCTGACTGCTTTAGGAAAACGTGAGGCAGAGTTTTCCAAAGCTGTCGACTCTGGGCCTGTTTCAGACGCAAGCGCAAGTTTGGTCCACTTCCGTCCATATTTCGGGTTTTATCTGAGGATTGTTACGGGTGTACGTAATGAGACGCGCAGGAAAACTAATGTTCAAAACCTTTAATCCAAGTAATTTTGCCTGTGACGATTATTTCAATTAATTTTAACATTTTCTTAATACGTAATGTTGTCACTCTCTCCAGCATGTTCACGTGACGATACGACCTCAACTCAATATCACGATTAACCTTTAAACATTTCACTTTGATTATGATTAATGGAGGATTATTTCGTTTTGGGGGCTTTATGTTACACCCTTAAAAACATACTACCGCGTGTGATGTCATGTTCCGTACAAAGATGTGCACTCTCTCATTAGAAAAAGTTGACCATATTTACAGTTTGAACTTGTCAGTAAACTACGAGGGGGAAAAACGAACAAAAACCTGCAAAACAAAATAATAATCCTACCTTAATCATAATCAAAGTGAAATGTTTAAAAGTTAATCGTGATATTGAGTTGAGGTCGTATCGTCCAGCCCTACGCCTGCTCTATGGGGGACCTTGTGGGAACAAATGGAGGGGGGGTCCTTCTTTGAAGGTCCTTGTTTGCGTTTGTTTGTGTTTGCCAGAGACACGTCCTGGACACGTGAAGCTGCTCTCAGGGACTTGTCCCGGTCCCCACTACCCACTCCCTTTCCTCCTTGTTCAGTGATTGTAATCGTTGTAAAACGTTGGCGTCACGATAATCGTGATATTGATTCGAGGTCATATCACCCAGCCCTGTGCGCAGGTGAGGTTGTCCAGGTATGAGGCTCGCCTGCTCTGCGGCTGTGGATGTTAAACTCTGCAGCTAAGCTAAGTAAATATGGAATTTGGAGACGGTTTTCAAAATGACAGTAATGAGTGGAGCTGGTAGGTGGGAGGGAGGGTGGGGTGAACTTGCTCTACAGAGGAGGAGCAGGAGAGGAACTGTTTCTGTTAACCAGTTACACCCCTCTCTCTCTCTCTCTCTCTCTTTCTCTTTACATATACATATCTCTCTCTCGCTCCTTACGCGACACCTTCACGTGCTAAACCTCAACCTAAGGATGCACAATATCCGAATTATTGGCCGATGCCGATATACGATATTTTTCATGTGTGTATCTGCCCATGCCGATGCCGATGCTAATAAATGAGGAACGCAGAGTTGAGCGCATAAAGACAAGATACTTTGCCCGCCAAAGCTCCACAGCACGATTCAAAATTTTGGCACAAAAATAGTGGCGTAGTTCTGACATTTCTAACACAGTGCCCAGTCAAGTGAGCATGAAAGCAGAGTGGAGCGAGGGCGGAGCATTTCCAGCTTAGTGCACAACATTTTAAGAAGAAGTCACCTCCCGCCCTATGTAGAGTACCAAGTCAAATAGGGCGCATATAACACTTCATGTGCACTACCTAGTGCGTAAAGAGCCGTTAAGCTACAACCCCAGCTATTTTCTGAGATGCATACTACTACATAGAAAAGTATGTTAAGAGCGCCTTACCTACCATACTATTAAGTGCGGTAGTACGTGGATCGAGACACAGCGTATGTGCGTGTCCACATTGACAAACTGAGGCAAACGCGAAATTTAGTTAGTTAAAAATGTTCACGTGTGTAGGCAGTTTGAGCGCGTGAAGACGAGAGATTTTACTTGCGAACGTTCCACTGCGTGCTTAGAATTTTGGCACAAAATAACGCCATACATTTTAAGACAGAAGGAGCTTACTTTGTGATGTATAATAAATGTGTCATAAAATATCGGCTGAAAATATCCGACAAATCTGAGCATCGGCCCGATGCCATTAACTTAAAAAAAAAGCAATTATCAGCCGATTCCGGTATGATTCTGATATCAATGCAGAAGAAGGGAGCCAGTCGAACTGCCGTGGTGTTAAAATAAAGAAAGAGAAATTGATGGCCACGGTGGAGAGCAGGCCTGTTGTTTTTAGTAGGTTGTTTCCATGAGGTCTGCAGCATATGGTGGTGGTGGTGGTGGTGAAGAAAAAAAAGACCCCAGAATGGGGGTAAAGAAAAGAAAGGGGGTGGGGGGCAACGAAGACGTAGAAGCAAAGCTGCAAAAACAAAACGTGGCGAAGCAGGCTAATGGCAAACACCACACACACTCAGGAGCTGTTTATTTAAAAGCCAGGCTGCATTAATCAACGTCTTCATCATCGCGTCTGGCAGATTGAATAATGGGCTGTTTTTTTTCACGCACTACTTTATTTTTTTGTAGCCTTCTTTTCTGGTTATTTCCAATCTGAAACGAAGCACTGACAAAGTGGTCCTGACCACACTCTTTACACTTTGAGGCTTGCCTGCACAGCATCGGTGCACAGCCCAAGAACCTGCAACGTAGCGACTGCTGCAGTTCTGAAACCGGCAATTAGGAGTCATCTCTTTCTCTTCTAAATAGACTCCACTGCGTCATTTGATGCAAATTCACCCTTTCAACTGCACGGTCGCTGGTAAGGTCATTAGCGTCATCTTTGTAGATGCTGGTTAGAGCCCCTGTCTTGCATCATCCTGAAATAGCAAGCGCAGACCACCAAGAATGACTTCACATGTCCAGACCGAAGGACCTTCAGAGATCCCCCCTTCCCCCACCCCATTTGTTTAGATGCAGAGGCTTATTCCGTGCCCTCAGCTCCTCCTCTTCCTCCTCCTCGTGAGACCGTCCTAAAGCTGTTAACTCCAGGCCTCTTTCTGACAACACTTTTAACACGCAGAAGTTGAAGTTTCAGCCTAACTGGTCAATCCTTTAGGACTGGGAGTTGACAGTCACAAGCAGGGGTTAATGTGACGTGCAGGAAGTTAGGGCCCTATGATTTGCACGATGCGGAAAACGCGGACGGAATCGCGGAATTCAACAAATAAAACGGAATCCGTTGTAAAACGCGGAATGACGGCTGATATCGGTGTGTGGGCAAAGCAAAGCAATGGTTTCTAATCAATTTTGGCCGTTGCAGCCCCCTGTACGTGTTACCTGTTGAGGCGGGACTCAGCTTTCAAAACACCCAAGTCCTCAAAAAAATGACGGAATTCGAGTGTCAGTGCTAAGTTTAGAGCAGAACAATACCCACATAATTTTAATGATTCGGGAGAACAACTCTTTTGTAAGTTTTGCCAGCACACGATAGACGGCACCCGCAAGAACACGTGACCACCACTTACAGTCAAACACTCACATCAGAAATGTTTCATTTTGCACCAAAAAATGAATGTTTTTTGTTGTTTACAGGTAAATGTTTTACCAAAGCAGAAAATGTTCTGCTGAACCCCAGCACTTTGTTGAAGTTGAATAACAGTCATTTAATGTGATTTTTTTTCTATTGCATTGTTCTTTTTTCCATCCACTCCATAATTAGACACTTTTTAGGTGAATAAATATGATTATAACGTAAAACACGGAATTCAGAAGAATAAAAATGGAAAAAACAGAATTCAGGAAAACATCAAATGGAATTTAGGAAAAAACAAAACGGAAGTGCTGATTAATTAATCGAAAATGAATCGATTAGTGGAGGTGCTGGTCTAGAGTTTAGGATACTCACCTCTGGACCAAATGGTCAGGAGTTGAAATTAGGGATGCACGATATGGGAATTATTAGTCAATAGCGATATCCGATATTTTTAATGCTTATATCTGCCGATACCGATAACTGAGGAAGGCGGAGTTGATCGTGAGTGCGTAAAGAAAAGAGATTTTGCTCGTGAACCTTCCACTGCGTGTTCAGAATTTTGGCACAAAAATAACACTATACATTTTAAGACAGAAGGTGCAGGCTATATAAAATCCCACCTTGGACTTTGGACACGCCTGGCACAAGCGCTACCTTTCCTACGAGTGATAAATGTGTATTTAAAGATTGGCTGGAAATATCAGGCAAATTTGACTTAAAAAAGGCAATTATCGGCCGATTCTGATATGATTCCGATATCATCATGGATCCCTAATTTAAATCCTATCTCAGTCACTACCGACTCTGTGTCCCTGAGCAAGACCTTTAACCCCAAATTGCTCCAAAGAGACTGTCCCTGTAGTTAGGAAATGGAAGTCGTTCTGGATAAGTCTGCTAAATGCCGTGAATGTAACATACTACCGCGTGTACTGCCTCATCCAAAGACGCTTTGTAAAAATGATTCCAGCTTTAATAGTTGACTATATTTACAGTTGGAACCTTATTCGTGAACTATGGTGGAAGAAAAACAGACCAAAACAGACCAAAAAGTTTGTTCATGATACTAAGTTGAGGTCATATCGTCCAGCCCTACGTGCAGGTATGAGGCTCACCTGCTTTATGGGGAGATCTGAGGGGAACAAATTGGGGGATCTTTGAAGGTCCTTGTTTGCGTTTGTCAGAGACACGGCCTGGACACCTGAAGCTGCTCCCGGTCCCCAGCCGCCCCCCTTTACTCCTCTTGAGGCTATCGTATGATTTCCCCTTCCACAACGAGGCCGATTCACAAACGTAGGTGTTGTTACAACACGGACGAGACGACCAGCGTCGTGTCAAACAGTGGCGTCGTTTGCCGTGAAGCCTGCATTGTTTTGCTAATCGAGGGGAAGGGGAGAAGGGAGCTTTCTTCGTGCTGCCCAGTGACAGAGTATTGGAGGCTTTGAGGACGGTTCGAGTTACTGCTGCGCTGTCTGTGTGTAGTGACTGAATCTGACTTTGACAGAACACCATGTAGTTATCACAAGCGGTCCTCGTGAGAAAGGGGCTGGTGGTGCTCTAGTGGTTAGGATACCCGCCTCTGGACTAAGAGGTCATACATTCGAATCCTTCCTCCAGCACTACCATCGTTGGGTCCCTGAGCAAGACCCTTAGTGCCAAGTTGCTTCAAGGAAAAAAAAATTGGGGAATAGAAGGAAAAGAGCATCTGCTAAGTTCCTCAAAGGTAAATGTATTGATACTGTCCCAAAGCACATTTCGCTGTGGTGCGCTGAGTGCTGTGCTGTGTTCACAATGACAAATAGTTGTCTTTCAACTCTGAAAGACTTTAAGGCGAGACGATGGAATAAAGAAATGAAGTAGGAGCCGTCAGTCAGTTTTCAAAATTAAAATTGGTTCAAAGTATTAATTATTTCATATCCTTGTGCATGGAATGCGCTTTAATTTTTCAGTACTAGATGGAGAAAGCAGCTGAAATCAACTTGTGCCTGGAACTAACACTGTTATTGTTTTCAGTCACAGGCAAGAGATATGTGTTACTTAACATCTCAAAAATGCAGCAGAGGCTTCCTTTAAAGTAAACTCCGATCCTTGATATACCTTCGTCCTGATTAATATTTGTTTTAACAAGCAGCTACTAGAGAAATATCAGGTCACTGTCCTTAATTAGGTCACAGACGGCGAAATAAAACATGCTGCACGTCATTAGTATGGAGGAGGAGAAGCTACTTCTCATAATATTTTGACTCGCTAAGCTCCCATCGACCTGCCGCTCGCTGGCCGTCAGCGCTCGCCTCTGTCCATGCTCGGCCTCAGACAGACATTAGCCTGCAGTAGAGAGTGGAGCGCTCCTGTCCCCGTCTCCCTGCCTGAACCTTACTGGCTGTGCTTCGTCTCCGTGGAGGGGGGCCCCGACCTCCCTCCCTTCTCTCGTCTGCCCGCCGCAGCCCATAACTCTTCGGCCGGCCTGAGAGCAGGTCCCCGGGACTAGCTGCTCGTCGCTCGCAGCACCTATTATGGTCATCGGGCCCGGGGCTCTGTCAGGCCCTGCTGCCTTTTTGATTCACCGCTCGCCTCCTTCGGATTCCGCCCCGCGTCCCCGTCCTCGGACTTGCCCCCACCCCCCTCACCGTGTCCTTAACTTCCAGATAGGAGATAAAATATCCATAAACAGCACTTGAAAGAGAATGTAAATGTTTATAGGCTTCCTGCGAGACTTATCTGATATTGTTCTTATTTATACGTTGGGGCGAGCTGATTTGGAGGCAGACGGGACCGCCCGAATCCGAGCCAAATGGCTTTAAGTGCTGCCTCGCCGCTGCTTCGCCAGTGGCTTCGGGTGGGGTGGGGGTGGGTGGAAGTGGGGGGGGCTTAAGTGGACAGTTGGCCGGTGGAAGAGCTAGCCGGTGACACCAGGGTGGAAAGAATGCATAGACAATACAACACTGATTCTCCCCAGCTCCCCTTGTCCTAGCTGCCAAATTATCAGCAAAACTTCCACCTCGAGAAGATCACTACCTGCCGCTTAAGGTCCGGCAGACTCAGAGTGCGTCTCGCTGCTTGCTGATTTTTCACCTCTCAGCTTAACATATTCAGGCCTCAGTTAATTTGAGAGCCCAGTTCCTTGGAAACAGGTTGCTTACATTTGTAGTTTGAAACCCAGCTTTGTCCAACTCTCTGGGTTTCTGGACTTGTGCCTGGATTATTGTGAACACACCACAGCACAGCACACAGCGCACTACAACGAAATGTGACTTCTGCATTTAACCCATCCATGAAGGAGCAGTGAGCAGCTAACAAGCGCCCGGGGACAGTACCTTGCTCATGAGTACCTCTTTACTGGCCCTGGATTCGAACCTGCGACCTTCTGATCACGGGGGCGAACACCCTACCATTACGCCACCAACTGCCCCAAGGAGCACTGCTTGGGGACGGTACCTTGCTCGTGAGTACCTCAGTGGTACCTTTACCTGTCCAGAGCTTGAACTGGTGACCTTCCGGTCACAGGGCTAACTCCCTAAATGTTACACAACCAACAGCTTTGCCACTGGGGTCTTGCAGTGTTCTCTTGAATCTTAATTGATCACACAAATTCTTTTATAGGCACTCTTCAAATGAGTTCAGTCTGATGTGGCACAGAGGAGGTTTCTTCCTCTTTAAGGGCTTGGATAATTTGGGTGATGCTAATGGCAAGGTGCTGGGAGACTCCCCCTGTGAACCTATAGAATCCAGCTTTGTTCTGTTAGAACCAGCACCATTAGAGCCTTGAGCAAGACACTTAACCCCAGGTTGCTCCAAGTATCTGTGTTTAATTTTGACCATCACCGATATTAAGTAATTACAAGGTACGCTACTGTGGCTCCACTGCCCACACTTCTCTTTGTGACGTTAGCAATAATTGGTATCGATATTGTCCCTGAAAACCAATATCAGTCGACCTCTACTCGGTAGTTAAGAAAGTCACGCTGGATAAGAGCGTCTGATAAATGCGGTAAATGTTACTGTAATATGTAAAGCTGCTTTCTCACAGTGACTTGTAGAAAGTGCTATAAATATAAATAAAATGATCAGTGTACATATTTTAAGCCCTTAGCATGGCCAAATCTTGATGAACTGTTGCTCGGTGACTGTCCTTGGACATCTGTATCTCTAAAGAACATCTCCTTCTTGCTTTTCAAATAATACATTTTTTTTGTTCTTCATTTCTTCCCGACTGCCTCCACCTCCTTCCCTGAGCAAGCAGCCGGGGACGCGTGTCCATCTGCATGGTCTCTTTAAGTGCTGAGCAGCTTTTCAAGCCGCACAGCTTTTCCACCGGCCTTGGCAGTGCGGCGTACGGGCTTCAGGTTCCTGCTGCCTGCAGCCCTGTGATGTGCTCGGGTGGGATGCAGTTGTGTGAAGGGTTGTTGACGTAGGCGGAAGGATGACGCTCTTTCATCGCCGTTGCTCTCGTATTGATGAGTCAGTTCGAGCCCGAGCCCAGAGAGCCCCACTCACACTAAGAGGCCCAGCACAAACCCAAATGGATTTCAGGCAAATGGATCGCACTCACACAGCCAATTTTGCTTCTCATTACTTCCAGCAAAAGGCCACTTCCCCCCAACGTATCTTCTTTTAGACGAAAGTGTGTGAAGCGAGTCCCCCTCCGCTAGTCGCTGTGTGTGATGCAGAGCTGTTGTGGTGGTGTTTAGCTGTGAATTCAGGCCTCTGTGGACGTGTTTGTGTGTGAGTATGTGTGTGTTTGCTCTGTCCAGCAGGTAGTGCCAGTTCAGGACATGCCAGGTCTGTATTTGAGTTTCCTCGCTCGTCTAACAGGGAAATACTCAGCAAGGGCCGGGCCAGCACGCCTGTGTGGCATATCAGCTCTGGAACTGACCTCTAATAGATTCCTAATGCTAATTTCTGCTTACCAATGAGAGTTGCTGTGGGAATTGCAACGTTAGATTATCGTCAAGATCTAACTGGAATTTGGCTTTAGTAAGCGGAAACTAGCTTTTGGAATCCATTAGAAGCAAGTTGATGTTTGTACTACAGCTGGTTTAACTAAAGTTATACCACATCAAGATTGAAAAGGGAAGATTTTTCTCTTTCACGTGCATAGTTATGGAAGTACACTACTGTAAATGTCTTGAGTCACCCTTCTTTTCTTCATGTTTAACTTCCAGAGAGACGTACTGCACGTTCTTACTTTTTAAGTAGTCTTGAGGAACGGCTTTCACGTGTATTTAAGTGAGTGATTGCTTGTCATTGCGAACACAGCACAGCTCACACTGCATTACAGGAACCTCTGCATTTGACCCATACATGAAGGAGCAGCGGGCAGCTTTTTAGGCCGCCTTTTTAGCAGTGCTTGGGGACGGTGCTTAAGTGGTACTGGGCAGAGGTCGACCGATATTGGGTTTTCAGAGAAGATATCGATACCAATTAATGCTGTAATAAATAATCATGATGCATGAATAATGTGTTGTTTTTTTTAGTAGTTTTTAAAAATTGTTCTTTTATTACAACAGCTATTTCTAATATTCCAGAATCACACCACTGAACTTGCGCGGCCATGACTGAAATCAGGTTTACGCCGTGAGAAAGTGGTTTGACAACGCCGCTGAAAAGGAGAGAGTGACTGAGTGGCAGAGCTTAGCCGTGATGGGCAAGTGAGTGACTCAGGCTGTTCCCATGATAAGCGAGACTGTCATTTGCTGTTAAAGCTATTACAGATAGTATAGCTCTGGGTGTGGCTGCTTTATCAAACATGCTGAGATGACTAATCGGTCCTAGGGCTAAATGGCACATGAAAGGAGAATCTTTTGTGCAGAGCAAATACAAGAATCTTGTAAAACCAGTGGGAAGCCCTTCATGCTCAAGAGACACGCTATGCTTCCTCTAAACGCCGGACCTTTATTTCTAGAGAGCGATGCCTTTCCGCAGACGAAGGTTTGATAAAGAGGGAACTGATGTGTAGCAGACTGCTGGTAGTGTGTGGGTGTTGCGCAGGATCAGAGGGGAAAAAGGCTGTACGCTCCGGAGGAGAGAGCTGGATGGTAGTGCGATCGTATCCGGAAAGCAGGCAAGTGTCTTCTCTCCGGTCTCCATCTCGCCTACCGGTGTCGATCTGCAAGCTGATATTTGCAGAGAATTAGCCACAGCTTTTCAGTTGTATTGCTTGAGCCAGCCAGAGAAAGTGGTGCAGTGCTGGAAGTTGCCTGGCTTCTGTCTTGTTGAATGAATGAGATTAGAAAGGGCCTACTTCTGTCTTCAAACCAGTAGAGGTGTAACGATACATTGATGCAGTTTGATACATCAGTGCTCTACATCGATATGTGTCTTTTGTATCGACTCATTGGTCAGCATCGCTACATTGTTCTGTATCAATACATTGGTCAGCGTCGCTACATTGGTCTGTATCAAAACATTGGTCAGCATCTATACATTGGTTAATATCGAAACATTGATCTGCATCCATAGATCAGTCTGCATCGATACATCAATCTACACTGATACAACGATTCAACAATCTCCAAACATATTTTAACAAAATTGCAATAGAGAAGCTTGAGCATAAGTGTGTGGACTGACCAGCAGCAGTCTTTTCAAGATTTTCTCAATGTTCCCTGTACTGTTTGGCTTAAGAATGTTATGAAAAGTATATTAAACTTATGCCTAAAGGCATTTACATTAAGTGTTGTGTTGGAGCATTTCTTATTAATATCCTGAAAAATCATATCGGTTGACTGCTAAACACTTCTAAATATTACTTAATTTTTTAATTATTCAGTCCACATTTTCTTCAAATTTTTGTTTAAATGCTTGATCTCTACAAGCTGCTGTGATGGTGCTTTTTGTAGTTTGTCTCATTACTTTTATTGTGACCCGTTGACGGCTTCTGTAAACACATACAACATCTTAGCAGCACAGACTGGTATTAAGTGCTGCATATTGTCTCTATGTTGTAAATTTGCTTGAAATGGCTGAAGGCTCCTGGACTGAGGTGGCGGACCTCGTAATATCAGTATCATGTGTATCATTGTCCAGTTAATCAATATAATATCGTATCGTAATGAAAATTGTGATTTACACCTCTACAGGTGTATCCTGACGTAGAAGAAAATCTCAGAAGAGAAGCTCGTCCTTTGTCACATTATTGCAGAGCCGTGCAGCACTATGCAAATTGCGAGCTTAAGGAGCCGGCCCGACGTTGGCAGGCCTAATTTCCTCAACAAGCGAGAGATGGTATCGCATCAGAGGACGGTAGAGAGAGGCGAGGCAGGCGGGAGACGGCACATTAGCCCCACACTGACACCCGGGCCTTTATCACCGCTCACACACCGTCCTCTTGGGCTGCGTCTCGCTCAAATTCTGCTTCTCCGGGTTAAATGGTGAGGAACATTACTTTAAAAAGAGATTACTTCTTCCTGCTGCGGCCAGACAAGGATTTCTGCTCCGATCCCCGAACGTGGAACTCCGTCTCGCCATGAAATATTCATTCAGACTCTCATGCATGTAATGCCTCTGTTGTTTCGTCCTCGTTCTGCGTTGTTAGCTGTCGGGAGTGAGGTGAGGGGGAGAATAGTTAACGCAAAATGTCAAGAAATCTGTTTGCGCTGGAGTGTGTGGGCCGGCCGAGGGTCTAGGTTGTATACAGTGTCTTCAGTTCAAGATTTAAGACACTTTCCTCCATGCTTCCTGTTAAGAATGTTATGAAAAGTTCTCAGAATTAAACCTATGCCAAAAGTCAAGACAGGTGTTGTGTTGGAGTTTTCGTTATTGAGAATTTTAACACCAGTATTAATACGTACAGCAGCCATATGTTGCTTCAGAATATGGGTTACCAGTATCAGTAATATCAGTATCTATCAGCAATATCAGTAATTGATCAGTAATTTTGTTATTGGTTAGGTTTGCACGAATTATTAGGAACTATTGGCCGATGGCGATAAATGAGGGAGGCAGAGTCGAGCGTGTAAAGACAAGATATTTTGCTCGCCAAAGTTCCTCCACTCGCTCAGAAGTTACGCCATAGTTCTGACTTTTCTTACACAGGGAGCATGAAAGCAGAGTGGAGCGAGAGTCACAGCATTACCAGCTTAGTGCACAACAATTTAAGAAAAAGTCAATTCCCGCCCCAAGTAGTGTACCAAGTCAAATAGGGCGCGTGTGCCACTCCATGTGCACTATCTAGTGCGAAGAGAGTCGTTAAGCTACAACCCCGGCTAATCCCTGAGATGCATACTTTTACATAGAAAGGTATGGTAAGAACGCCTTACCTACCATACTATTAAGTGCTCTAGTACATGGCTTGGGATACAGCCCATGTGCGAGCTCACATTCATTAAGTGAGGCAAACACGCAATTTACTTAGCTAAAATTGTTTCACGTTTGAGTTGAGCCCGTAAAGACAAGAGATTTTGCTTGTGAACGTTCCACTACGTGGAAAATAACACCATACCTTTTAAGACAGAAGTTGCAGGCCGTATAAAATCCCACCTCGGACTTTAGACATGCCTGGCACAAGTGTGGCATTTCCGACGTACAATAAATGCATCGGTCTGATGCTGATGACTTTTAAAAAAGCAATTATCAGCCGATTCCGATATGATTCCGATATTTCGTTCCTGAAAAATCGTATCGGCTGACTCTTACTAAACAGCTCTCAACGTTACTGGAAATTTTTAGTCCAAATTTTGAGCCTAACTTTGTAATTTCGTTTAATGCTTCATCCCTCCAAGCTGTTCTCATGTAACTTTTTGTAGATTCTTTGATTTCTAGTGAGAGAATTGGACTATGGCCTGGCAAAAATACTGAACTATAACAGTTGTGGAAGACTTGACTGGTTTAAGCCACACACCTTGACAACTTCTTTAAACACATGCAACAAATTTCGTTCTTCCCCTTCATCTCAGTCTCTGTGTTGTTGTAAATCCGCGTTAAGTGGCAGGAGTCTGAGAACGAGGCGAGAGCGTCTTCTTCAGAAGCGCTATAGTCATGTCGCAACGTTGTGTGATTTTTACTCAGAAGGGAAATGCGTCTGAGTCTGTGGTTTGCTCTCAGTTTCACACTGTAGCTGCAACGGCTTGCTATGAATCGTAGGAAAATCGTTGCACCACAGCAGACCTATTTTTCCTCTTTTTTTTTCTTCTCAATGACACATTGTCATTTTAGATGCTCAGATTTTTACTCCTTTCCCCGCACGCTGAGACTTTAACACGCCGTCCTCTTAGAGGCGTGTCACAGATATAGCAACGTCGTTCACAATTAACTGTTTCCTTTGAGCCTGGTGAAGAAGGGAGGTGCCAGATCGTAAGAGAAGACTTTTAACTATTTCACAATGACCAGGTGAAAAGAAGGGCATAAAAGCTTTTGTTAAGCATGCAGGCTCCTCTCAAGTGGGGTTTAAAGCCTTTCCTGGGAAGGACCAAAAGCTCTAAATGTGACAGAGAGACATTTGGTGTGATACTCACAGGCGTGTGTGGATGAAAAGCAGGGTTACACACAGGGCTGGGTTGATATGACCTCAAATCAATATCACGATTAATTGAACATTTAACCTTGATTACGATTAATGAATGATTATTTTGGTTTGGGATTTGTAGGGGCTTTTTTGTCCTCATAGTTCTCTGATAAGGTCTGTACTGTAAAAATATTATATAACTATAATCATAAGTGTAATTATTTGTCATTCTGAACACACCACAGAGCAGCACACAGTGCAGTGCTGTGCTTTAGGACGGTACCTTGCTCATTAGTACCTCAGTGGTACCTTTACCGGTCTGGGACTCAAACCGGCGACCTAACCGGAACGCTAACAACCGCCCCGTGGGTAAAGTGTTTTGACAGATGTTAAAATAAATTGAAATAATTGTCATGGACAAGGTTGAGCCGATTGTAGACACTGAAAGTTGATTTAAGGGTTTAATTTCTCAGCCCTAGTTTCATTTATTATTAAAATAACATCTCGAAAATGATTTCAACACAGTTGCGTAATTTAGTGACGCTCCCTAATCCTGCAGCACTAAAACCATCAGGAACACAGAGATTGTGAGTGAGAGCTGGTGTTGTTAAGGATCAGATCGGTGCCATCTCTAAATTATACCTTATAAGTAAAACAATTACATTTGCATAAATAATATCTGGTATATTTGCAAATTCAAATTCAAAATTCTATATGATTTTGTGGGGGTATGTATCTGAACATAAAATAAAAATAACAGTGAAAAGTAAGACATTTTGTGTGACTTTCAGCAGATGTTTCTTATCCTTATTAAGAGCATCCTAATTTCAGCGTCCCTTCAGCAACTTGGGGTTAAGGGCCTGGCTCAGGGGCCCAGTGCTGCTAGTTCCGGCAGGAGGACTGGGCCAGATTTGAAGCTGTTACCTCTTTAGTCTGTGGGTGAGTCTCTAGCCACAAGGCCACCACCATCACCACTATCCGAGAGCCCTTTAACTCGGAGTAAATGACGTGATATTAGACAGATTTCTCTCGTAGATTAGTCATGGAAAATGAGAACCACAAGTTTTCCTTTTGAATCAAGTGGCAAAATGTTGCAGCATGACGTATTTGATTTAATTCCCCTCACTTGACATTGCATGTCTTACAACGTGACATCGACAGTAAGGCGAGGGTGAGAACGCGAAATATTGAGTTTGTGCTCGTGTGCGTGAGCTGGTCAGGGCGCTAGATTTCACTTGAAGATTTAAGACTTTTTCCTCAATGTTCCTTGCACTTTCTACATTAGAAACCTTATGAAAAGTGATGTGATATATGACTGCTGTGAAAATAAAAATTGTTGGCAAAAATGTTGATTAACAAACATCTCCGCCACAGCACTTCATTTACATGTTTTCTTGCTGTGGCGGCGATGTTTGTTCATCAACATTTTTGCCAACAATTTTTATTTTCACAGCAGCCATATATCACATCTGGATGTGGGTTAATATCATTGATTATGTCATGAATTTAAGTGAGTGATTGTCATTGTGAACACAGCACAGCACACGGGAAGGAGCAGTGGGCAGTTTTTTTTTGGCAGAACCTGGGGAGCAGTGCTTAGGGAGCAGTACCTTGCTCTTGAGTACCTCAGTGTTACCAGCGACCCTCCGATCGACCACGGGACCAACTCCTTAACTGTTACTTACCACCAAATGGAAAAGTTGGTAGCATAACAGTTACGTGATCACAGCGTCGCCGGTTACAATCCTTGACCGGTAAAGGGACCTCCCCATGCATGACCAATCAGCCCAATGCCACCGATACCCGGTCCAGCTATTTGAGTTGGTATCGGACGTATCAGATCAGTGCCATCTCTAGTAATAACGCACGTATATGAGACATTAAAATAGCTGAAATCCTGAGAACATGCCCAATGCGTTCATCGAAGCTGTGTTTTTGTGCAATAAAGTGACTGTATTCCAATGTTTAGCTAATTTACGTCTGGCAAAATGTGTATATTTGTGTCATTATTAAGCTATACAATGATCCATTCATTCATTATCTGAACCGCTTAATCCCAACTGGGGTCATGGGGGGACTGGAGCCTATCCCAGGAACTTTTGACCGCAAGGTGGGAAACACGCCGCAGGGCACACACTGTGAGGCGGCAGCGCTAACCACTGCGCCATCGTGCCGCCTCTACAATGATCCAGCACATATTGTATAGCTCTGTGACAGAAAATCTTCACAAAATAATTTCTGAAATTTAGGCAACAAAGTAAAAAATGTGAAAATCAAAAATTGTGTTTTCCCAATAAATACATACGTAAATGTGTAGCTCTGTTCCTTCACAAAACACAACACAAAGTGTGCTTGTCCAACATGTCCTATTCAATAATGTAAGTCAGTAAAATGAAGGAACTGAAGAATACTGAAAGTTGTCCAAGATCTCAGAAGGTTAACGCCGGCAGGCTGTGATTCCACTAGCAGAACTAGTTTTTAAAGTAAACTTTCAGAAAGTGCGTCTCATGCATGTAATGAAAGGAGCCGGCCTGCCAATGATTTGATGTTAAATCAATAACGCTTTAGCTAGCAGGGGTGTTTTTCCAACAGGAAAGCGTTGTAATTCGGCCAACCCTTAGAAAAAAGAAAAGAAAGAAAGACGGCAGCGTCTCCGGACCCCCTGCGGGGCCGGCCTTTCTCCCTCTCCTTCTCTTCACCTCTCTCTTTTACTCTCCCCCGCCCCCCCCTTCACCCACTTCACTCTCCCCTCACCCACTCTCGCACCCACTCCCCCACCTCACTCGCCGCTAGCGGAAGCCTGTTATCTGCTGCTCTCTGCGCTGAGCGTGATCCCTGGCCCTGGCTGGCAGCTCCAACCCTGTGATCACAGGAAGTGTAAGGGAAGCAGTTGTTCTGTGTTGTCTCCGGTTCCAGCCTGCGCTGATTGAGTGCACGGAGGCCAGGTCATTGAGACGAGCCCCCTCCCCCCGCCTTTCCCCCGCTTCCCTAAAGCGCTCACCTCTCTGTCCACCACATACGGGGCGTAAACTGTGGTGTTGTTTTCGTGGCGAAATTCTGAGCATGCAAGCAAACAGCTTGCGAGCGTGCAGGCAGCTGGTGGCATAACGGTAGGGTGTTCGCCCTGTGATCAGAGGTTCGCAGGTTCGAATCTCATGAGCAAGGTACCGTCCCCACGCACTGCTCCCCGGGCGCTTGTTAGCTGCCCGCTGCTCCTTCATGGATGGGTTAAATGCGGAGGTCACGTTTGGTTGTGGTGCACTGTGTGCTGTGCTGTGGTGTGTTCACAATGACAAATAATCACTCACAAAAAAAAAAAAATCTTGTGTTTGTACATGCTACACTTGCGCTCGACTCCTTCTTAAAGCTTGTGCTCAACTCCACCTTGACACTTGCGCTCAACTCTGCTTTACACTCACGCTCAGTTCTGCCTTGACGCTCGCACTCAACTCCACCTTGACTCTTGCGCTCAATTTTGCCTTAACTCTTGTACTCGACTCCTTCTTGATGCGCGCACTTATCTCCACCTGGACACTCACAATCAGCACCACCTTGTCACTCGCGCTTAACTCTGCCTTGATGCTCGGAATGAATTCCACCTGGACACAGGCAAAAGTTACACCATATTTTACCAGCTAACAGCATTTCAAAAAGCCCCTCATTCTTTACCCCTCGCCCTGTTAATTATTTAATTACGACCCGCTGCTGAAGGAAAGCTTTGAACCGCGTGAATTAGGCAGGTACTTGTGAAGCAGAGAGGGGAAGGAAACGAGGCGACTGTGGCGCGACATGGCCCAGACGACGTCACACGTCCAATGAAAGGCCGGCATTGTTTCGCGGGATCGTGCAAACCCCGCGAGGAGAGCTTTCTCCCATGAAAGCCAGAGTGGTTTTGATGTGGGGTGTTTTTTATTTTTATGAGGCTTAAGAGCAGTTTTTAAAGCCGTGCCTGCGAATTCAGGCAGTCGCCGAAGGGAGAAGCGACGTCGCTGCAGCCTTATTTGTAGTCGCCTCACACACTCGGGGCGGTGTGCGTTTTAATGCTTTCTCACGGCCGGAGTGGTTTCTGCTCGGCATGTTGCAGGACTGGGCGATACGACCTCAAAGCAGCATCGCGATTAATCATACGGTTTACTTCAATTTCGATTAATGAAGGGTTATTATTTGTTATTAGCACATGAACACACACTGGGAAAAGTCGTAACACAATTCTTTAAACGGCAGTATTAACAGAATTAAAAAATAAGCAGAATAACCGGCATGAGTAAGATTATGTTGAAGAGGGGCCATCAGTGTTGAGTTTTGATTCAGTTTTGATGACTTGCCCAGCCCTAGAGTGTGTCGTGATCGCGCCTCTTTGATGATATTAGCTTTGTTCATTTTTTAGTTTGCTTTTGAACCCTTTCTTTGTGAGAGCTGCTGTAAGACAAATGGTGCATTTACTTCTTTTTCTTTCTTATTTGTTTACTTTTAAGCTCTTTCCTTCCTTCCTTCCTTCCTTCCTTTTTTCTTTCTTCCTTTTTAGCTTGTATTGTTTCTAGCTTTCCCCTTTTCTTGCTCTTTTGTTTTTTGTTTTTAAACTCTTTCAGTTTTTCTTCCTTTCTATCTATCTTTTTTAGCCTTTTTTCTTTTTTGTTTGCTTTTAACCCTCTCTTTCTTTCTAGCTTTTTGTTCTAGCTGTTGTCCCCCTGCTCCTCATCCTCTTATTCTTTTCCACTTTCCCTTTTTCTCTCTCTTTATCTTTCTTTCTCTCTCTTTTTACTCCATTTCTCAGTCTCCCTCAGTCTCTTCCCCTCTCTTCATTTCTCGCTCTCCCCCTTCTTTCTAACATCCTCAACTTTTTTTTTTTAGCTTTTGTTCATTTGTTTGTTCGTTTTTTCTTTTAGGTTTTTTTGGCTTTCCTTTTCTAGCTTTATAGCTGACTTTATTTCCAGTTTTCTTTCTGCCTTTCTTCTGTCCCTCCAGATTACATGATTGGAGGTTCTCAGTGTGGGTTTTGATGAATTTCTGGGTGATTGTCCAGCCTGTTGCAGCGTCAGTGCAGTGGGAGAGTTGTGTTGTCAGCACCGAGTCTTTTGATGTGAATGTGCTCATGAATAAACATGACTCGTCTCGCTGGTGCAGGGAGTCGGAGAGGGAGAGGGAGGAGGCAGGGATGGAGTGAGAGAGAGAGGGAGGAAGGGATGGAGGGAGGGAGGGAGGGATGGAGGCAGTGTTTTTGGTTTTGTGTGTGATGTCACGGTACATAAAGTAACGTTAGAGGCAGTTGGTGTTGTGCTTCTCTCACTGCGTCTACACACTCATGAAGAGGAGAACGCAGGAAGTGACATCACTCCTCCCTACAGCTCTCTCTCCTCTCCCTCTTTTCTCTCTCAGATGTCTGTCTTTTTCTCTCCCTCTCTCTCCACTTACTCCTCCTCTCACTCTTATTCCCCTGCTCTTGTACTCTCACTCTACTCCTCTCTACTCCTCTCTCTCTCTTTCTCACTCCCCCACTGCTTCACTCTTACTAGCTTTTTTTCTTTTCAATTTGACCTGAAGCTCCTTCTTTCTTTCTTTCTTTCTTTCTTTCTAGGTTTCATTCTTACTCTCTTTTCTCCTCTCTCTCTCTCTCTCTCTCTCTCCCTCCCCTCTTTCTTCTCTCTCTCTCCCTCTTTTCCACCAGTTCCCTGTGAAAGCTCAAATTGCAGCCAACATAAGGTGACGGTCCTTCCTCTCTCACAGGCCTGATTATCACAAGCAAATCTGCTTCCCTGTGTTTGTGTGTGTGTGTGTGTATTATAGCGTGTGTGTATATAGTAGCGTGTGTGTGTGTGTGTATAGTAGCGTGTGTGTGTATTATAGTGTGTGTGTGTGTATTATAGCGTGTGTGTATATAGTAGCGTGTGTGCGTGTGTGTGTATAGTAGCGTGTGTGTGTATTATAGTGTGTGTGTGTGTGTATTATAGCGTGTGTGTATATAGTAGCGTGTGTGTGTGTATAGTAGCGTGTGTGTATTACAGTGTGTGTGTATTATAGCGTGTGTGTATATAGTAGCGTGTGTGTGTGTGTGTATAGTAGCGTGTGTGTGTATTATAGTGTGTGTGTGTATTATAGCATGTGTGTATATAGTAGCGTGTGTGTGTAGTAGCGTGTGTGTGTATTATAGTGTGTGTGTATTATAGCGTATGTGTGTATAGTAGCATGTGTGTGTATTATAGTGTGTGTGTATTATAGCGTGTGTGTGTATTATAGTGTGTGTGTGTATAGTAGCATGTGTGTGTATTATAGTGTGTGTGTATTATAGTGTGTGTGTGTATAGTAGCATGTGTGTGTATTATAGTGTGTGTGTATTATAGTGTGTGTGTGTATAGTAGCATGTGTGTGTATTATAGTGTGTGTGTATTATAGTGTGTGTGTGTATATAGCGTGTGTGTGTATTATAGTGTGTGTGTGTATAGTAGCGTGTGTGTATTATAGCGGACATGTATTTATCGCATTGTGGGGACCTTTTTGTCCCCTAAAATCACTTTTATCTGTTTTTTTGGGCTTTGTGGGGACACAGGGGAGGGTCCTATGAGGAGAAATGACTTTTATATAGAAAATGTTAGCTTGTTTTTATTTGAGAAACTAAAAAAGAGGTAAAAGATGTGCTTTTGGTTACCAGGAGTTAAGGGATTAGGGTTAGGATTAGGTGTGAAGTGTAAATTGTAACCACTTTAGTCATTATGGGGAGTCTCATGGAAAGACCTCACAAAGATAGTAATACAGACTGTGCTGCGTGTGTGTATATTAGGCGTGTGTGTATTATAGCGTGTGTATTATAACGTATTATTATTAATATAGTAGCGTGTGTGTGTGTATATTAGCGTGTGTGTGTATTATAGCGTGTGTGTGTATAATGGCGTGTGTGTGTATTATAAGCGTGTGTGTGTGTATAGTGGCGTGTGTGTGTGTGTATGGCGTGTGTGTGTGTGTATAGTAAGCGTGTGTGTATATTAGTGTGTGTGTATAGTGGCGTGTGTGTGTATTATAAGCGTGTGTGTGTGAATATAGTGGCGATGTGTATATGGTAAGCGATATTATTGTGTATTATAAGCGATCAATATTATTGTGTATAGTAGGCATTAATATTATGTGTATAGTAGTGTGTGTGTGTGTATATTAAGTGTGTGTGTATTATAGGCGTGTGTGTGTATAGTAGCGTGTGTGTGTGTGTATAGTAGTGTGTGTGTGTGTATAGTAGCGTGTGTGTGTATAGTAGTGTGTGTGTGTGTATAGTAGCGTGTGTGTGTATTATAGCGTGTGCCTGTGTGTATAGTAAGCGTGTTATTGTGTATTATAAGCGTGTGTGTGTATAGTGGCGTGTGTGTGTATTATAAGCGTGTGTGTGTGTATTATGGCGTGTGTATTATAATTATTTGCTGTGTATTATGGCGTGTGTGTGTATTATAAGCGTGTGTGTGTATTATAAACGTGTGTGTGTTCGCGTGTGTGTATAGTAAGTGTGTGTGTGTATTATAAGCGTGTGTGTGTATAATGGCGTGTGTGTGTGTTATAAGCGTGTGTGTGTATGTAAGTGTGTATGTATTATAGCGTGTGTGTATAGTAGCGTGTGTGTGTATTATAGCGTGTGTGTGTATTATAGCGTGTGTGTGTGTGTAGCGTGTGTGTGTGTTATGATGTGTGTGTGTTATAGCGTGTGTGTATTATAGTGTGTGTGTATTATAGGCGTGTGTGTATAAGTAGGCGTGTGTGTATTATAGTGTGTGTGTGTTATAGCGTGTGTGTGTGTATAGTAGGCGTGTGTGTGTATTATAAGCGTGTGTGTATTATAAGCGTATTATTATTGTATTATAAGCGTGCATGCTAAGCGTGTGTGTGTATTATAAGCGTGTGGCTGTATGACCCATAAGCGTGTGTGTGTTATAAGCGTGTGTGTATAGTGGCGTGTGTGTATTATAAGCGTGTGTGTATTATAAGCGTGTGTGTGTGTATAGTGGCGTGTGTGTATTAGCGTGTGTGTATTATAGCGATGTGTGTGTGTATAGTAGCGTGTGTGTGTGTGAGTGTGTATTATAGCGTGTGTGTTATAGCGTGTGTGTATAGTAGCGTGTGTGTGCTATTATAGTGTGTGTGTATTTATAGGCGTGTGTGTGTGTATAGTGGCGTGTGTGTATTATAAGCGTGTGTGTATTATAAGCGTATGTGTATTATAAACGATATTATTATTGTATAGTAGCGTGTGTGTGTATTATAGCGTGTGTGTCTAGTAGCGTGTGTGTGTATTATATCGTATGTGTATTAAAGCGTGTGTGTGTATAGTAGCGTATGTGTGTATTATAGCGTGTGTGTGTGTATAGTAAGCGTGTGTGTGTATTATAAGCGTGTGTGTGTGTGTATATTAGCGTGTGTGTATAAGCGTATGTGTATTATAGCGTGTGTGTATATATTAACGTAACATGTGGAGTGTGTGTGTGTGTATAGCGTGTGTGTATAGTGGCGTGTGTGTATAAGCGTGTGTGTGTATGTGGCGTGTTGTGTGTACCAAGCATTATGTGTATAGTGGCGTGTGTGTGATATAAGCGTGTGTGTGTGTATGCAGCGTGTGTGTATTATAGCGTGTGTGTATTATAGCGTATGTGTATTATAGCGTGTGTGTGTATAGTGGAGTGTGTGTGTGTGTGTGTATAATGAAGTGTGTGTGTATAGTGGAGTGTGTGTGTATTATGTGTGTGTATAATGAAGAGTGTGTGTGTATAATGGGTATTATTATTGTATTATGGTGTGTGTGTATTATAGTGTGTGTGTGTATAGTAGTGTGTGTGTGTATTATAGTGTGTGTGTATTATAATTGTGTGTGTGTGTATAGTATTAGAAATTATTATTATTAATATTATAAGCGTGTGTGTATTATAAGCGTGTGTGTGTGTGTATATATTAGCGTGTGTGTGTATTATATTGTATGTGTATTATAGCGTGTGTGTATATAGTAGCATGTGTGTGAGTGTGTGTGTATAAATGTGTATAATGTGTGTGTATTATAAGCGATGTGTGTATGTTATATACGTGTGTGTATTATAAGCGTGTGTGTGTATAGTAGTGTGTGTGTATTTATATGATGTGTGTATTATAAAGCGTGTGTGTGTGTGTGTATAGTAGAGGTGTGTGTGTATTATAAGCGTGTGTGTGTATAGTAAGCGTGTGTGTGTATTATAAGCGTGTGTGTGTATAGTAATGATATTATATTATAAGCGATATTATTAGTGTATAGCGTGTGTACTCCAATGATATTATTATTATTATAAATGTCAATGTATTATAAGTGTGTGTGTATTATAAGCGTGTGTGTATATTACTAAGTTATTAATGTGTGATATAGTGTATGTGGCCTTAGTAGCATGGCATTGTGTGTGTGTGTATTATAAACGATGTTAGTGTGGCAATATAGCGTGTGTGTGTATAGTAAGCATGTGTTGTGAGTGTGTGTGTGTTATAAGCGTGTGTGTGTGTGTGTAGCATGTGTGTGTGTGTGTGTGTATAGTGTGTGTGTGTGTGTGTGTGTGTTATAGGGGTGTGTGTGTGTATTATAGCGTGTGTGTGTGTAGTGGCGTGTGTGTGTTATGGCGTGTGTGTGTATGTGGTGTGTGTGTATTATGGGGTGTGTGTATTATGGTGTGTGTGCATGATAGCGTGTGTGTATAGTAATTATTAATGAAACGCATTATAGAGATTATTGATGTGTGTTATAGCGTGTGTGTGTATAGTAGCGTGTGTATTATAAGCGTGTGTGTGTATAGTAGCGTGTGTGTATTATAGCGTGTGTGTGTATTATCAGCGTGTGTGTGTATTATAGCGTGTGTGTGTATATAGCGTGTGTGTGTATTATAGCGTGTGTGTATTATAGGGTGTGTGTGTATAGTAGCATATTGTGTGGTGTGTGTGTATTATAGCGTGTGTGTGCATTATAAGCGTGTGTGTGTGTATATTAAGCGTGTGTGTGTATACGTGTTATGTATTATAGGCGTGTGTGTGTATTATAGCGTGTGTGTATTATAGGGTGTGTGTGTATTATAGCGTGTATGTGTATAGTAGCATGTGTGTGGGTGTGTGTGTATTATAGCGTGTGTGTGTATTATAGGGTGTGTGTGTATAGTAGCATGTGTGTGGTGTGTGTGTGTTACCGTGTATGTATAGTAGCATGTGTGTGTGTGTGTGTATTATAAGCGTGTGTGTGTTGTTATAGGCGTGTGTGTGTATAGTAGTGTGTGTGTATTATAAGCGTGTGTGTGTATTATAGGCGTGTGTGTATAGTGAGTGTGTGTGTATTATAAGCGTGTGTGTATTATAGGCGTGTGTGTATAGTAGCATGTGTAGGTGTGTATGTATTATAAGCGTGTGTGTGTATTATAAGCGTGTGTGTGTATTATAGCGTATGTGTATTATAGTGTGTGTGTATTATAGCGTGTGTGTGTATTATAGCGTGTGTGTGTATTATAGCGTGTGTGTATATGGTAGCATGTGTGTGAAGTGTGTGTGTATTATGGGTATTGTGTGTATTACAGCGTGTGTGTGTATAGTAGCATGTATGTGAGTGTGTCTGTATTACAGCGTGTGTGTGTATGTGAGTGTGTGTAGTACAGCGTGTGTGTGTATTATAGCGTGTGTGTGTATTACAGCGTGTGTGTGTATGTGAGTGTGTGTATTATAGCGTGTGTGTGTATATGAGTGTGTGTATTATAGTGTGTGTGTGTATTATAGCGTATGTGTATTATAGCGTGTGTATGTAAGTAAGTGTGTGTGTGAGTGTGTGGCCTGTGTGCATAAGCGTGTGTGAGTGTGGTAGTAATATTATAGTGTGTGTGTATTACAGCATTATTGTGTATACTGTGTATGTATGTGAGTGTGTGTGTGTATTATAGCGTATGTGTATAGTGGCGTGTGTGATATGGCGTGTGTGTGTGTGCAAGCGTGTGTATAGTAGCATGTATGTGAGTGTGTGTGTATATAAGCGTATGTGTGTATATTAAGCGTGTGTGTATTATAAGCGTGTGTGTGTGTATTATAGTGTGTCTGTGTATAGTGTGGTGTGTGTGTGTGTGTTATAGCGTGTGTGTATTATAGCGTGTGTGTGTATTATAGTGTGTCTGTGTATAGTAGTGTGTGTGTATTATAGCGTGTGTGTATATTATAGCGAGTGTGTGTATAGTAGCATGTGTGTGAGTGTGTGTGTATTATAGCGTGTGTGTATATTATAGCGTGTGTGTATAGTAGCATGTGTGTGAGTGTGTTGTATATTATAGCGTGTGTGTATATATAAGCGTGTGTATATTATAAGCGTGTGTATATAGTAGCATGTGTGTGAGTGTGTGTGTATTATGGCGTGTGTGTGTATTACAGCGTGTGTGTGTATGTGAGTGTGTGTGTATTATAGCGTGTGTGTGTATGTGAGTGTGTGTGTATTATAGCGTGTGTGTGTGTGTGGTGTGTGTGTATGGCGTGTGTGTGTGTGTGGCAGTGTGTGTGTATTACAGCGTGTGTGTGTATGTAGTGTGTGTGTGGTATAAGCGTGTGTGTGTATGTGGTGTGTGTGTGTTATGGCGTGTGTGTGTGTGTGAGTGTGTGTGTGTTATAGCGTGTGTGTTCGTGTGTGTGCGCTGGCTGTGTGTGCAAGCGTGTGTGTGTGCGCAGGCTGTGTGTGCAAGCGTGTGTGTGTGTGTGTGTGTGTGTGTATTATAAGCGTGTGTGTGTATGAAAGGTGTGTGTGTGTATTATAGCGTATGTATTATAGTGTGTGTGTGTGTATATTAGCGTATGTGTGTATTGTAAACATGTGTGTATTACAAGTGTGTGTGTATGTGGTGTGTGTGTGTTATAAGCGTGTGTGTGTGTGTATGTGAGTGTGTGTGTGTTATATAGTATGTGTATTATAGTGTGTGTATAGTAGCGTATGTGTATATTATAGCTTGTGTGTGTATTATAGCGTGTGTGTATAATAGCATGTGTGTGAGTGTGTGTGTATTATGGCGATGTCTGTATTACAGCGTGTGTTATGATATAAGCGTGTGTGTGTATTATAGGCGTGTGTGTATTACAGCGTGTGTGTGTATTATGGCGATGTGTGTATTACCCATGATGTGTGTATGTAGTGTGTGTATTATAGGCGTGTGTGTGTGTATATGAGTGTGTGTGTATTATGGTGTGTGTGTGTATTATAAGCGTATGTGTATTATAAGCGTGTGTGTGTAAAGTAGTGTGTGTGTGAGAGTGTGTGTGTATTATAAGCGTGTGTGTGTGTATGTGGTGTGTGTGTATTATAGTGTGTGTGTGTTATAAGCGTATGTGTATTATAGCGTGTGTGTGTATAGTAGCGTGTGTGTGTGTGTGCATTATAGCGTGTGTGTGTATGTGAGTGTGTGTGTTAGGGCTGCACGATTTGGGGAAAAAAGACATAATACAGTGTGGAATCCAACCAATGCGATGTCACGATTGCGATATAATAAAGGGCGCAGCATATATCAATAGAAAATGCGCCGTTCTCTCCGCCTCTCATTCCGTCATAATGCCGCTTCTCTCCGAAATCACCTTGATGCACTCGCTACTATCTCGCGTCTGCAACTCTTGTTTATACTCTAGTTTCGGGATATTTTGGCCTTATTTAATTTGCGGGCATCAGGGAGCGCTATCAATATCGCGAAACCCGGAACTTCCGGGATGTCTGCATTTTTCTTTGCTATTAGTTCACTGTCGCCCGACTTGATATCCATGCTAGCCCTCGTTCTCACCTAGTTCGTTTTAGAACTGTGTGATTCGCCAATTCACCCGGGTGAATCGCCAGGTCCTCGAATCAGAAGGAATGCTCCATTGAACCCGAATGCGAAAGTCATGTGACCAAAACCGTCACATTGACTGAAGTAAGGACTAATTATAGTGTCAATGTATTATAGGCGTGTGTGTGTATAATGGCGTGTGTGTAGTGTGTATTATAGCGTGTGTGAGTGTGTGTGTGTGTATTATAAGCGTGTGTGTATTATGAGCGTATTATGTGTATTATAGCGTGTGTGTGTATAGTAGGGTGTGTGTGTGTGTATTATAGCGTGTGTGTATTATAGCATGTGTGAGTGTGTGTGTGTATTATATAGCGTGCGTGCGTGTGTGTGTGTATTATAGCGTATGTGCATTATAGCGTGTGTGTATAGTAGGAGGTGTGTGTGTGAGTGTGTGTGTGTGTATAGCGTGTGTGTGTGAGCATGTGTGTGTGTATTATAGCGTGTGTGAGTGTGTGTTTGTGTGTGTGTGTATTATAGTGTATGTGTGTTATAAGCGTGTGTGTATTATAGCGTGTGTGTGTGTGTGAGTGTGTGTGTATTATAGCGTGTGTGTGAGTGTGTGTTTGTGTGTGTGTGTATTATAGCGTATGTGCATTATAGCGTGTGTGTATTATAGTGTATGTGGTGTGTGTGTATTATGGCGTGTTATTGATAACATAGTAGCGTGTGTAATATTATAGTGTGTGTGTGTGTGTGTGTGTGAGTGTGTGTGTGTTATAGCGCGTGTGTGTGTGCATTATAGCGTATATGTATTATAGCGTGTGTGTGTATAGCAGGGTGTGTGTGTATTATAGCGTGTGTGTGTATTATAGTGTGTGTGTGTGTATGTGTGAGTGTGTGTGTATTATAAGCGTGTATGTGTGTATCATAAGCGTATATGTTATAGTGATAATGATAGCCATAGCGTATATGTATTATAGTGTGTGTGTATAGTAAGCGTGTGTGTGTGTGTTATAAGCGTGTGTGTGTATAGTAGCGTGTGTGTGTGTGTATAGTAAGCGTGTGTACAGTATGTATGGCGTGTGTGTGTGTATAGCGTGTATAGTGTGTACAGTATGTATAGCGTGTGTGTGTATAGCGTGTGTGTATAGTAAGCGTGCTTGTGTGTATATTAGGCGTGTGTGTGTATATGGCGTGTGTGTGTTATAAGCGTGTGTGTGTATAGTAGCGTGTGTGTGTATTGTAGTGTGTGTGTGTGTGTGTGTATTATAATGGGAATGAAATCCCAGTCATGTCCTGCAGGCCTTCATCCCTCCCTTTGTGTGTGTGTGTGTGGTTGTGTGAGTGTGTGTGAGGTTTAAGTCACACTGCAGTAGGAAGTGGCGTGTATGCAGGTAGTGAACGTGTCAGAGTGGGCGCACATCGCTTCCCGCGCGCCTCCGTGAGTGTTTTTGCTCCAGACGTCTGTTTCGTGGCTCGATCACAGCATCAGGAGCAACACATTCCCCAACACCTCCACTTCACTTCATCACAGCCTGCGCTTCAGAGCTTCTCTCTTACCGAGTGTTTAGTTCAGACGCGTGCAGGCGCTGGGCAGCTGATGGTGGTGCGGTCTCACAGGTCCAGCTCCTTCACCTCCTTCAGTTAACACTTTACAACTACATATTAAAGTCAGTTAGAGTGAGAGACGAACGCAGCACAGCACACACTGCCCCTCTCCCACACGTCACCTCCGCATCTGACCCATCCGTGAAGGAGCAGTGGGCAGCACCCGGGGAGCAGTGCTAGGGGCGGTACCTTGCTCATGAGTACCTCCATGCTGACACGCTGCCTCTTCTTCATCTTGTTCTTTTTCATCTTCATCCTCTTCTTCTGCTTCATCTTCCTGTTCATCCTCTTCTACTCCTTCATCTTCTTCATTTTCAAATACATCTTCATCATCATTGTCATATTCTTTATCATCCTGTATTTTTTCTTCATCCTCTTTTTTGTCTTTGTCCTCTCCCTATTTTTTTCGTCATCTTCATCTTCATCACCATGTTCATCATCTTCATCATCGTCTTACTCTTATTTCTTCTTTGCATTCCTTTTCTTCATCATCATCACCATCATCATCATCAACATCATCATCCTTTTCATCTTCTTCATTTTAGATTTTTAGTTTTCCATTCTGATAATCATCTTTTTCATCGTCTTCTTCATCATCATCTTTTTTTCATCTTCACCGTCCTCCTCCTCCTCTTCTTCATCATTAGCATCTTCATCACCATGTTCATCATCCTCTTCCTCTATTTCTTCTTTCCATTCCTTTTCTCTATCATCTTCATCCTCATCGTCCTTTTTTATCTTCTTCATTTTTGTTTTTTTTCTTCTCCATTCACATAATCGTCTTCTTTTTCATCATCTTCTACTCCTTCGTCTTCTACATTTTCAGTGTCATTTTCATAAGTCGTTAATCTTCCTCCTCTTCATTTTCTTCTTCCTCTTTTTCTTGATCATGTGCCTCTTCATCATCAGGTTCATCATCATCTCCCTCTATTTCTTCATCATCATCTCCCTCTGCGTCATCATCTTCATCGCCCTTTTCATCATATTAAAGTGGACTGTATGTGAACGTATGTACTTACTCTTGATGTTGTGAACAAGGTTAAACACCAGAAGTAGCCGGGTAGAGTCACGACGTGGGGCTCGCCGTCCCGCTCCACCGCAGACCCGACGTCAGTGATGTCATAAAGGGGAGACGAGACGCTGCAAGTTGGGGTGCTGTGTGTTGAGTTGGAGGTCGGGGCGGGGGAGGTTTTTTACGGTGTCGGGCTTTGAGACGTGACCGCACACACATGGTATGCTAGACGGAACAGGGAAGCGGGCCGCTGGCCATGTGTGCTGCTCAATGTAGCATTGTTTTAAAGCGCACAGGAGGTCTGTCGGGTTTCGAACACCTCTGTGTCTTTGGCGAAGGTTCGGAAACTTTGTCGGGCTTCTAAAGGTTTTACGACATGCTGCAAAAAATTCAAACAGGTTAGAAATCGGTGCTTGGTTTCACAGCTGTCCATGTGCCTTTAGTTCCCGTAGATTTAATCACTCCTGAGATTCCAGTTTTCTGAGCAAGGGCTCAGACCGATTACCGAATCCGTCTGGAAGATCATCGATGCTGATTTTCTGCATTTTTACAGTTATTGGTATTGCTTGTTTTTTTTTTTTTTTTTTTACATATATGCTGATTAAATTTAATTTATAACTTATTTATATAATTAAAATTCTAGACATAATTTATAATATTCAGCTCTGAAGCAGCCGCCTCTAGAGGAAGTCGAGAGGAAATTCCCGCCCACCACACTGTCTAACTGGATAAATGTTACAAGTAGTGGCCGACCGATATTGATTTTTCAGGGCTGATATCAAAGCAGATTATTGCTGGTAACCGGGACTAATAACCATATTTGGAACCGATATGCAATAAAAAATTTTGAATTTTACAAACACCAAGCTGAGCTGAAACTCTCCTCCTCGGAGCTTCACGCTGTGCTTGTGTGTGAGTGTGGTGTGTGTGTGAGCTTCAGCGTTGACTGGCTACTACTCGAGTGACATGTAGCCAATCAGAGACTGTTGTGAGCGGGGCATTAAATGAAGCAGCTAGTCGAGAGCAAACGGCACAGAGAGGAGACGGCAGTGGAGACCACAGTGTGGTCTGATAATCTGCTGTGATAAAGCATCAGTCTGATGTGAGATGTTATGAGATGTTAGCAGTATCTATTTGATGTTAGCTCATTGGGCGACGCCGCTAACGTTACTCAGACCAACATGACGTTTGCGCTCGCGCCGAAACATGGAACATGTTTTGTGATGTTTGAATGAGTTGTGCGCCGCGCGGAGACAGAGTTGGTGTGCAGGTTGAAGCGTTGCTGAATAAAATGCTGTGTTAAACTTGTCTGGGTTTGGTTTGAATTGATGTGTAAGTGGTAGAGGAGCTATTTACCCAGTGCTGCAGATTTTATATATATGTGTACAATTAATATAAGCAAATAAATACTATTATGCGAATGCTCACAACTTGCCAGAATCTCAGGGTGAATGTAACTGTGCTCATCAGCGATACATTTCAGCATAACTAACATCTTAACAAGCATCCTAAAATACCTGCTGGTTATTACCACATACTGTTGTACGTTTGATTAACACGCACGCTATTTTAGTCAGCCCAGCAAAACACTTCTCACGTGACAGCAAAAGCTTAGCGTTACCGTGTGTGTTTTAGACATGGGGCTGGTGTGAGATTCTGACACAGTAACCTTAAGCTAAAATACTATGTCTTTTGACTCTATTAAAATTAAAAATTGTGGTATTTTGAAAACTCTGGGTAAAATAAAAAACACATTTTGTTTTGAATGTTAAATGATTTTGAATATGGAACACAGTACATTTGAGTGTACTGTCCCTTTAAAGACATACTGCCAAATAGGACTGGGCGATATGACTTTAAATCAATATCACGATTAATTGAACATTTTATCCTGATCAAAATTAATGAAGAAATGTTTTGTTTTGGGGTTTTATTTGTGCTCATAGTTCACTAACAAGCTCTATACCTAAATATGCTTAACTATTAGAGCATACAATAAAAGAGGGTCTATCTCATTTTATTCAGTCCATGAACACAGCCTATGAAAAGTAGTAACATAATTTGTTTTATTTTAATATTAACAGAAAAGTTTAAATAATCAAAATAATCATTATGGGCAAGATTTAGTCAGTTAGAGATTCTGGTTAAATGGTATTGATTAATGTTTTGTTAATTTTCCACACCTTCTTCTGTGTAAGTAAGTACATTTTTATTTATAAAGCACATTTAAAACTCAGGTTCCACTGACAAAAAGTGCTGTGCAAAATTAATCAAAATGTGTGTTGTCACATGACTCAGCTCTGTCCGGTCTGCTACTTCATCTCTTTGTTGCCTTCGGTTAGTCTAAAATGACAAAAATATACATTCTTTCATAACAAGAAGCTTTAATAGTTTAGAAAATCTCAGTACAAATCCTATCAGGGATCCTAAAAACTAAATAGTTGTTCATTAATCGCAATCAAGATAAAATCCCCAATTAATCGTGACTTTGATTTGAGGTCATATTGTCCAGCTCTACCTAGCGTGCACGCATTCGGGCGCTCACGTCGTCTTCGCACACGCGAGTCTGCTAACTGTTACCGCCAGGCTGTAACTCTCGAGTCATTCTCGAACGACCGCAGGACAGTAAAAACCCCGAGATTTACTCGCGGCGCTGAGTGTTCCTAATGACCCGGGAGTTCTGCAGGATAACTCGGAGCACCTGGCCTTTGTCTGGGACGCTGGCGCAGTCGTCGTCTGAAGGCGAGTCGAATTAAAAGTGGAATTAAAGGGGCGGTCTGGGGCCTGGCCGATCCCCTCGAGTTGGTGGTGGCGTGGGAAGGCGAAAAGGGGGAGCTTCTAAACGAGTTTGACATTTAAGATGACATATTTGGAATTGCGCTGCCTCTTTGCAAACGAGGCTGTCTGACACTCGGCTCAGGCCTAAAAGCTCGGAGAGAAAGAGCAGAAACCAGGACCGGACCGGGCCGGGCCTTGCACAGCTTTAAACAGATTTATTGCTGTCGCTGCGCCGCTTTTCCGTCATCGAGTTGTCCGAGAAGAGTTTGGGTTGAGTTATGGGCGAGAGTCCACGTGTGCGCCTGTTCGTTTTATCTCAGGTTTTTGCTTGTTTCAGAAGAGCAACGAATTACAACTACTCACATTACTGTAGTTACAGCAACAATTACAACTACTCACATTACTGTAATTACAACTAATTACAACTACTCACATTACTGTAGTTACAGCAACAATGACAACTACTCACATTACTGTAATTACAACAAATTACAACTACTCACATTACTGTAATTACAACAAATTACAACTACTCACATTACTGTAGTTACAGCAACAATTACAACTACTCACATTACTGTAATTACAACAAATTACAACTACTCACATTACTGTAATTACAACAAATTACAACTACTCACATTACTGTAATTACAGCAACAAATTACAACTACTCACATTAGGGTAGTTACAGCAACAATTACAGCTACTCACATTACTGTAATTACAACAATTTACAACTACTCATATTATTGTAATTACAATTACAACTACTCACAATACTGTAATTACAACAATTATAACTACTCATATTACTGTAATTGCAACAATTACAGCTACTCACATTACTGTAATTACAGCAACAAACTACAACTACTCACATTACTGTAATTACAACCAATTACAACTACTCACATTACTGTAATTACAGCAACAAATTACAACTACTCACGTTAGGGTAGTTACAGCAACAATTACAACTACTCACATTACTGCAAGGAATTCCAAATGCTCAAGTTATTGTATTGTATTACTTGTAGCAAATTACAGTTACTCACGTTACTCAAATTACAGTAACCACTAACAACTAGACACGTTACTGTAATTACTGTGGCAAATTGTACCTACCCTCGTGCGGTCGGGTGGACGTGACGTGAGGTTTAGAATCTTTATTCCTCACACCTCTTTTCAAATCAGTGAGTCTCTTTCATATTTGCATCAGGCTTTCTGCAGTCCTGCCTCCCTCTCGTCCTCCTGACAGGGCACCAAAGCGCAGATCACACTCGAGTGTATTTCTCGAGTTTCAGGTCGCCTCGCCGCCAGCCCCGGCGCACAGGCCTTTTGCAGGCAAAGAAGTAAATCCGCCTCGAGCCCCGCTTTTCACACTGCCGTCACGGCGATGACCAAAAGCCTTTCGCCAGGATTTTCACCTTAAATCTCACGTGTGTGTGCCGAGGTTAGAGGAGGTTTGTTTACCGGCCGCCCGCCGACCCACCCGGCTTCTGTTGTGGGTTTCTTCTCGGCCTTAAACGTGGCGAGTGTTAGGGTTAGAGCTGAGCGAGATGACATATTCACACATCCTCCAATCATATCCATATGTTCATTCATTCATTATCCGAACTGCTCAGTCCCAGTTGGAGTTTCGGGAACTGCAGGTGCAAGGCGGGGACCAACACACCTCAGGGCAGTTATTTATTCATTCATTCATTTATTTCTTCATTCATTCATAGATGACGACTGCCCTGTTGCAGCTGCCGTTGCCCTTGCCGTGGTGCCGATCTGAGATCAGGGGAACCAGCCTTTTTGATTGAGTCTTTCTTTTTTTTGCTCGTGTCATTGAGCCGCGTGTGCCGAGCCGTACGGGACGGACCCGAGCCGACTCCTCTACTCAGTATGCAGGCGGAGGCCACTGTCGATTCACCTCCCTCCCCTTTTTTAATTAAGAAAATTGATTGTCCCGTCCTCTTCAAAAGGCATATTATACTTTATTAAGTAAGTTCTTGAGCCGGCACAATAACGAATGAGGAGCGGTATAATGTAAGGGGGTGTGGGGTGGGGGGGGTGGAGCGGAAAGCCAAGCAGCCGCTTGAATCGACCGCTGCAGGAACGCTGCGAACGCCCCGCAGCTATAAAAGCAGATTATTGTGTCTTTTGATGGCAGGGGGATCGGAGCGGTAATGTCTTACTTTTTTACTCCCCGCCCCGTCCCTACAGTTTTAATGTAATTGTGCGGCATATCCAAGATTGAAAAACGTTTTCTCTCTTTATTTTGGTGAAGGCATTTCATGCTAAATCACCTTTTCCTCAGCGCTCAGGCAAACTCATATGTTGCCGTAGTCCCTTTATAAAATGAAAAGAGATACAGAGCCAGCCAAGTAATGGGAAAGAGAGACAGTTCCCCTGCTTCAGGTAATGAACAGTGCTTTAAAAGATTACTCTGTCTGAAACGTGATTAAAGTGGCCATACAAATTCCTGATGGGGTTACGCTGATCCGCAGTTTATTGAAATAAAAATCCGGGAGACTTGTTTTCCAGCCGCGACCGGGAGCGGCGCCGTGTTTACAGGCTGCGTTCTCATCGTTGCCGGCCATTCTACAATCAGTCATCGTAGCGCTAATGTGAGTTTATCGTGCCCTCAAGATAGAGCTCTAATACGACAGTCTGACGATTGCTTCGTGCCACGCCACTAATGACGAGCCCTTTTCGGGAGGTTATGACAGTTTAGGAATGTGGGTTTACAGCAGGAGAAAAGAAGAGCTTTATTTAGACATCTCTCCATAAGTCGTTTTAATAAAAAGTGCTGCTGGGAAGCTGCTGATGGTGACCCTTTTCATAACACGGGGAGACGGCAAAAATGCCACCCGTCTGCTTTACTGCAGTTTGCAGTTTTCTCGTTTCTTTTAATGTTATCATGTCTGAAAGCGTGAGTTGGGAAAGATCGGGCGATGGCGTAATGATGGAAGTGGGGGAGGGTGTGGTGAGATTTGTGAGCTGTTGGTCCAGATTAGATTATCCTTTTATTAGCTCAGCCCTGGTTAAGGCGTTGTCCCGCTAGCAAACGGTAAATTGCTTTATTTAATACCCATTTGCTTTACAGACTAAATTAGGAAATTGCTCTCTATCGTGTTTTCAGGAGAAAGACTGGCCCCAATTTTGTCAAATTATGAGAAACGCTAACAGCCCGAGACGGAGAAAGTAGGAAACACTCACAGACATGCACATGTTAAAAAAACGGGGGTTGAGAATGGAAAACCAGTTCTGACTCACAGCAGGTTCCAACTGATCATTTCCATCAGAACTGTGCACCTCCAACGTTATCGATTCTTCTTAACTATTCTCTCATTTCCCAGCACCACATTTTCCGCTATTCCCTAAGTTTTGCGTCACGGTTCATTACGTCACACTCTCTGCGACTTGACCTTCAACCACGAGGAATCATGACGCATAAATGATATTTTTCACATTGTAAACACACACGCTGCGTTTGTTAGCGCTCACGACTCTCACAGGGAAGTCCAACATTCACTAAAACCTTCCAGTTCAGTTAAATCTTCCCATTTATTACAGACAAAACTTATATTTTAGCTGATAAATAACAACAACAGCGTTCTACTCCCAGTACAGACATTTACTAGATATTTATTTATTCCCGACGCGCGTCCACAGCGCTTTTGTGCCGCGGCTCTCATATGGAACGCCCTCATGACAAAAATGTACTTCTCTCCCAGAAATGAGTCAAAAATGAGTTATAGACCAAAATGAATCCAAATGCTCAGAAATTACCAAAACTTCAGTATTTCTTAATTTTCTATTAATCGGAAAATATTTTTTTACATTCTATAATGTTAGGGAGTAAAACATAAATATAGAAAAATGAATGATGTGTTATTAAATAATTTCCTATATCCAGATGGATTCCAAATGGATGAAGAAGTGTTTCCACCTGCACTGACCTTATTGTTCTTCATAAACTAAACCATAGAATGTCTCTGCATAATAACAACTCTGAATATCAATATGAATGTGTTGATGTTCACAGCCTTGTGCAGACATCATTTTGGGGGGAAATAAAATGGTTGCTTTTGGCGCGGAAGACTGTGTAGAACTACTTTTATCACACTCAAAAAACTCGATAGGAGACTTGATAAGGACTTGGATTGATAGGCAGAATCGACAGTGATATTGACATTGATAAAATCGTAAAAATACACACAAAATTCAGCCTGTACAGATGTTTCAAGTTGTGGTTGTGTGTCCGTGCTAAAGCCATTCCGCAAATGATTTAAGTGCATTATGTCCAAGCACAGTCTCCTTAATGAGTGAGCTTGAGAGGTAGTTCATCTTCATTGGCGGCTGGTAACAACCGTGCAGCACATGACCTCAGCCAACGCTGCTGGTAATTCCTTGTCATGAGTCAGGTTATAAATTCCATTTTTTCCCGTCTTGCCTTTTGATTGGGGGCGAGTAGGCGAAATGCGTGTCCGTAAGCCACATCCGCGACACATTTTATTCATTAAAATATCGTCAACAAAAGCCCCGGCGCCGATATTAGAGCGGCGGTGCTGTTTATGGATTGAGCTGGAAGACACGCTGGAAGGCCCGTTATGAGCAAATTGCTTCTTTTGACGTCGCCTTTTTGGGGATCGAAGAGCAATCGGTGGAGCTTTTATGGAGGCTGTTTATGCGGGGAGAGCGGGCGCCGTCGGCTCCAAAACCCCAACATCTGAGCAGACGAGGACGCCCACTGACTGTCTCGCTTTAGCTTAAAAAACGGAAAAAGAAAAGTCACTCACTCTTAACTCTTTGTCCTGCTGTTTTTCAGATATGGTGCGGAAAAAGAATCCCCCTTTGAGAAGCTTCGGCGGCGAGGAAGAGGAGAGCGAAGCGGCGGTGGCCGAGGCCACTGGTCCGGAGAGCGGTGAGGCCGGCTGCGAGGCTTCAGAACCGGACCGGCCGGAGGAAGAGCAAACCGCTTCCGGTTCCAGCTCCGGCCCTTCCAGGCCTGACTTTCATTACTCCGGCCACAACCAGGCAAGAAACGCGACGGCAGACGGCGGACTGCCAGATTCGGGCGCCTCCCCGGCACGGTCGGACTCGTGCGAGGTAGAGGACGCGACGCAGAGTCCCGCCGGAGAGGGCGAGGCGGGTGTAGGCGGGACGGAGTGGCAGAGGCCCGGCGCCCGAAGCAGCTGTGTCATCGTGCAGAGCTTCACCAGCAATGGGGAGGAGGCTCACCCCCCCTCCCACAGCCCTCTAGTGCTGCAGGGCTCCGACGGCCTCCGAGGGGAAGCGACGGACGGCCCCAAGGTCCCTCCGGTCCCCCTTCACCCGCGGAGGCCCAGCGACGGACAGGAAGAGGCCTGCAGCCCGCTCGGGGCGGAGACCGGCGCTCCCGCCCCCTCCTCGCCCAAGCTGCAGGACTTCAAGTGCAACATCTGCGGCTACGGCTACTACGGCAACGACCCCACCGACCTGATCAAACACTTTCGCAAGTACCACCTCGGCCTGCACAACCGGACGCGGCAGGACGCCGAGCTGGACGGAAAGATCCTGGCGCTGCACAACATGGTGCAGTTCATGGGCCAAACGCAGACGCAGACCCAGATCCAGGCCAAAGACGGCAGCAGGGCTCCGGGGGTCGTCGCCGGGGGCGGAACCGGGACAGAGGCCGGGTCTCCGCGAATCTCGCTGCTCAACGGCACCTACGACGTGCAGGTAAACGCTGCTCGGGTCAGACTGTTGTTTCCATAGATGCGAGTACTTGCTGGTGGAGAAATCGTTATTGCAGATGTTACAGCCGTCTGTGTTTTAGGGGGTGCTGCCGGGTCCCTCCTACTTTTAGGGCATTTAGCAGACACTCTCATCCAGAGCCACTTCAGTTCCCTAATTACAGGAACTAGAGGTTAAGGGTCATGCTCTTCCTAGATGCTTTTCCCCAAATTCCACAGACTTTTAGGCCACGTTTACACATAGCCGGGTATTTACAGAAACGGCTATTTCTCCCTCTCCGTTTTCAAAAATATTCCTTGTTTACATCAGATCGTTTCCAAAGTTTATAAGTTTTCACTTACAAACAATTCACATAAACATGAAAGTGAGTAATTATTTGTCATTTTGACCACAGCACACAGTGCAGCACAACGAAATGTGAACTCGGCCTTTGACCCAAGGAGCAGTGGGCAGCTAACCTGCTAACCGTTACGCCTTCAGTATGCCGTCAAGAGCTATTACGGGCTGAACCTATAGGCGGCAGTGTAACAAGAAGCCTGAAGCCATGTTAGCCAATCAGAATCCTGAAAACAACAAAACAACTTATGACACAACTTCCTGTTCCCGTAACAATCAGCCAGACCAACTGTATACAACTGTGGCGCGCTGCCGACAGCATATATTTTCTGTCGCATTCTGTGATGTTTGAAAACGTATAAAGTATTTATGACACGTGCACAATAGAACTAAATACGTCATCGTTTTAAGGTAACTGCGTTTCACTCCTTTACACCGATCCACAGAATCTACTGTTTTGAAAAATCTTCACTTTGGAGAGTGTGTTAAAAATGTTTGTTAATAGCAGTATCTAGATACATGTCAACAGGCCCTTATACAGACAAATATAAAGGTGTAAACAGGTTGTTTGGTTAGAAATCTTAATCCTTTGTCCGTGAGGATGACATTTGCATATAAAGCCTTAAGATTTGTCGTCCACAACGACACCTTAGCGTCTGTCATTGCCTACTCAGCAGCATCACACCATTTGTCATCAAAATCTAGCTCCTAAAACGAAAGGGACAGCACCTGGGATGGTTTAGTGACACCACTTATCCACCTGGCTCTTTAACAGTGGTATCGGTGCCTTTAAGGTAAAAATAATTTTTTTGCTTGGCGTCCGCCCCAGGGCTGGTCAACGTCCAAGTATACAGAGAGACAAGACCACGTAGGACCAGCTTCCACAGAACAAAAAGACAAAATAAGGCACATAGAGTGAGCAAATATATAAATACAAATACAAATACAAATAAGACACACAAAAAAAAAATATATATATGTATATGCACAGACTGTAAAATATCAAAACCTCTAGAGGTGCAAAAGAGACAGTTTTGGTCCTGGAGTTATCTTTTTGCATTTAATGTGCATATGATTAGCAGCAGTTGAATATGAAGTCGTAAAACAGGCGGTCCGTTAAATAAAGAGACAGCAGTCAAATATAGAAAACTACAGCTGGTAATATGTTCAATAACGTGCCAATCCCCGCCCCGTGCCCGTGGTCCCACCGACCCCAACAGGGATTAAGCGGTTCAGAAATTCAATTCAATGAAAACGTATTATTTAGTCATTTTCATGCATGTTGCTGTGCTTACATAGTCTCTTTCACTCTCCGCTTAACTAAAAGTGCTTACACATGAACAGAGACACACAATCTGATTCTTTAATCAACTTCCAGAGCCTTCTTTATGAAACGTCTTATTATTCGTTTGGTCTGTTTCTTTAAAACGCAGATGAAAACCTTTCCACGTCTGTCAGACAACTTCACATGAATTCCCCCGACAAGCAGGTTGTGAGAAACTTAACGGTGTATTACATAGAACTTTCTGGAAAAAACTCCCCCCCCGTCCTCAAATTTGCCGTGCCCTCCATCATTTTCAATTCACAATCTGTCCCCACAAATTGCCATCATACGGTGCAAACCCTCAAAAAGAAGGAGGAATAATGAATCTTTATTCTGCGTTCGTTCCTGGTGGAATTTTCCATGCAGTAACATCGTCGACTGCGATTTCTCATTCAGCCAATGAATAACGGGGGGAAAAAGAGCGTGGGGAAGTCGGGCGAGTGGAGCCAGTAAAAACAGGGGAGTCGATTTATTTTAAACGATGGGTAATGAACAGATGTCATAGCTATTTATCTGCCCAGCGTTCGCTCCGCTTTCACTCTCCTGTTTACAGACTGGCACGGTTCACTCCGGCGTTTCTTTACAGCCGCTCAGTGTTTAGCTGCGCCCAACTGATTATATTTTACAAACTGGTTGCTCTTCTATTAAAAGGCACAAAACTGTTCACTCAGCTTTCTTTACATTTATTATCATTTAAAAAAAAATTAAGAGTTGTAGGATTTTTATCTTGTATCTTCAAGAAATAGTGCACCTTTCAACCAACCCTTTCAAACCCTCTTTTTGACTTTTTAACACCGAGAGCCAGGCGAACACTTTATGTCACAGCTGCTAGGTGTGAGAGTTGTTCATGTCATCTCTAAAAGTCCTAAAGGGAGTGTGGTAATTGGGCCGTACGTGTAGAAAGCCCAGCGGGAGGTTTGTCTTGTCTCTGTGTGCAGCCTTCTCGCGGCAGCAGCAGCAGCAGCCCCGTCTAAGCCACTCGCTCTTTCACTTATTCATATTGTGATTTTGGATTAGTGCGGCTTGATTTTGGACACACCCAAACTCATACCACAAAGATGAGGAATGTTAGGAGCTGTTCAAGGGCCAAAAACATCTAAAGTAAGTTCGCTATTTTTACAAAAAGTGACACCTATTTATTTTTTGATCTCAGAACCACATTTGACGTGTTTTTGGAGCTACAGTCTGGAGCACGGCATAACCGGTAACTGAAGTGATATCTGATAGTTGGAGAAAGACTGTACAGAAAACTGCCTTCAGGATTTTGTTGACCCTGACGATGACTTAAATGGTGACCTCTGAAGACAAGCCATAGGTCTATAAAACAAAACAAACTCATTTTAGTTTTAGTAGTTTAGAATTGAATACTATTAAAAAAAAATAAGAATTATGAGGTTTTAAAATTTTGCATCACACATGTCCTCACTACTTTCATTTTTATAATTATATTTATCACACTTAAGATGTTGAATTTATAAATAAAAAATTATGCCATGATTAATGCAAATTCAGCCAGCCCCCGCAAATTCATTACTAGCGTGCAGTTGTGACCAGTTACCGCAACTTGTCCGCAATCTTTGACCAATCGTTGTCGTTTCCCGCAAAACTTTGAGCCATACGTCACTTTGTTGTTACGTTTAGAAGACGTTTAGAAAGTAATGGTGGTTTTGTTACTTCATTTTAATTACTTGTAGAAAAGAATCATTATAAAAGGGGACGGAATCGCTAATTCTTCCACCACTTTGACTTGCTCCCACAACTTTATTGCAACAAAATATATATGCATATATAATTAAAGGAATATTTGTTAAATTATGTTTAATGTTTCCCACAGTCACTGTTCCTAGTGTGTCACCTTTTATAACTAAGAGATCTGAAGTCAGCCTTTGTTGAGCAGTAATTGGTAAAATCACTTTGGGACTGTTTTTGTTCATTCCATTTTTAAGCGAGAGTGAATGACGCTAGTAAGCACTGCTATTTTGGCTTTTCATGCACCGATGCTTTATTCCTAAACCGTCTTCCACAGGCTTCTCTCTCCCCCAGCCTGCTTGCCGAGCACTTTTTCGAAATTCCAACGTGTGAATTGCCTTGGCGTGAAGATAGCTGCAGCTTTCTCCGCCGCCGGATTGGAAAACGTTATTGAAAACGATCCGTCTGCTGTTTGTCGCGTAACGTCAGAGCGGTTTTCCCTTCTTCTGAATTTGTCCATCATTTCTTCTCCTTCTCTGTCTCATTTTCCACCCGATTCCTCCTCCTCCTCCTCCTCCTCCCCCCTCCCTTTCCCCGACATCCTCACCCCCCCATCCTCGTCCCCCAGGTGACGTTAGCCGGCACCTTCATCGGCATCGGCAGGAAGACGCCGGACTGCCAGGGCAACACCAAATACTTCCGCTGCAAGTTCTGCAACTTCACCTACATCGGCAGCTCCTCGTTGGAGCTGGAGCAGCACTTCCTGACCGCCCACCCCAACAAGATGAAGAACCCACCTCCTCCCCACTCCTCCTCCATCGCCGGCGCCAACGTCAACCCCGACGACAAGGCCCCCGACCGCAAGGGCGGCAGCGCGAGGGCCTCCGACGAGCAGGGGCCCACGTGGGCCGACCGGGTGGCGGTCCGGGCGGAAGACGACTCTGTGGCCGGCTACTCGGTTCCCGTGCGGCCGTCGGATTCCCCGAGCGGCGACGTCCGGGCGGCGTATTACTGGTGCAAGTACTGCAGCTTCAGCTGCGAAGCTTCCGGCTCCTCCAGGCTCCTCGAGCACTACGAAAGGAGGCACCGAGAGGGCAGCTCCCCGGGCGAGAGGGAGAACCGAAAGCCTCGGGAGGCGGACAGAACCGACTGCCACGCCGCCAGGAGAAAGGATGGCGCCAAATCTGCCGTCTCCGTCTCCGCAGCCGACCCGGAAGCGGTGGTGACCAGCTACAACTGCCAGTTCTGCGACTTCCGCTACTCCATGAACCACGGGCCGGACGTGATGGTGGTGGCCCCGTTGCTGCGCCACTACCAGCGGGCGCACAGCATCCACAAGTGCACCATCAAGCACTGCCCCTTCTGCCCGCGAGGCCTGTGCAGCCCCGACAAGCACCTGGGCGACATCTCGTACCCCTTCGCCTGCCGCAAGAGCTCGTGCTCGCACTGCGCCCTGCTCCTGCTGCAGCTGACCGCGGGGGGTGCCGCCACGCCTCCCACGCCTCCTCCTCTTCCTCTTCTTCCTTCAACTCTCCAGCCTCCTCCTCCTCCTCCTCCTCCTCCCCCACCCGCCCCCAGCAGGGCCTCCGTCACCCACCTGTGCGACCAGTGCCCCTTCGCCTCGGCCGACATCGACCTGCTGCTGCTGCACTACGACAGCGCCCATGCGCCCCACGCCTCACTCGAGGTCAAGCCAGAGAAGGAGGCGGCCCCGGAGGGCGGGACCGGCGTGGGGGGGCGGGGCCAGCACGGCGACTACTCCTGCACCAAGTGCCACTTCTACACTGAGGTGGAGGAGGAGATTTTTCGGCACTACAGGTAAAAACGTTTTGAACATTCACTCTCTCTTACTCACTGACCCACTGACTCTCACTCGCCCACTCACATTGATTCACTGCTGTCCGAATATTTACTGTAATATAAATACAGTAATGTAATATAAATTAGTTGAAGCTGCTGCAACTTTTCAGTAACATTTCTTCAGTGACATCTCACGTTCGGCCTCGTCGTCTAATTGTGCCTTTATTCTGTTAGTTAGGGCAGCGTAGCACGACGTCCTCGACACTTTCCACTCCGAGGCTCTTGAGATCGCACTTAAATGTGTAAGTTGTTACGTGATGAGGCCGATCGCTGGCCACCGACCAACAGGTTGAGCTCGTCGTTGCTTCATGCCCTCGGCTGAGCAACGCTGCAAAATAAATACACAACTCAAAACGTCGGGTAATCCTATCAGCCTTCTTTAAGACGTAATATTGGTTTTGATTTAACTCACATTTAAGCTTATGTGTGTGTGTGTGTGCGTGCCTTCCTACGTATGCTAACACTTAAGCCATTATGAAGAAACCCTCGACCTCCTGCTCGCCGTGCGGTAAACGCTGCCACTGAGGGACGGGCATCAGAGCGCATTACCTCTCCGTAAGATCTCAATTACTGGATATTTTCTGCCTTTCTTTACAGCCATGCGGCGGTTTGGTTTATTGATAGAAGCGAGCTAAGCGATGCGACGCCGCGCCTGTCTGTTCAAGTTTGGAGCCTCGGCGGCAGGAGGAGACGCACGCACGCGTTGCCGCTCTTGATCTTCTCCATGTAGAAACGCAGCCTTCGTGCAGCTTGGTGCAGCGTAAATGTTTAGCCTATACCAATTTTAGTGCTCTTATTCTGTCGGATTACAAAGAAAATATGTGATGTAAGGCGACGTTAATTTATTGTGTGTTGCGTTAGAGCTTTGCGTGTGTGTTTGTGCGTGTGTGCTCCGTATGTTAACACTTAAGCCATTACGGAGAAGCCCTGTAGCTCCGGCGAGCTGTGTGGCAAAAAACGGGCTTGTTCCAGGTGGAAATAGAGTGGAGTTAGGTTAAGTGGAGCGGCTGTGTTTGCACTCGGTGAATAAGGCCTTGTTTGTGTTCGTGGCGTCCAGTGAGTGGGCAGCAGAATGCAGACCTGCAACTGAACGCTGGATGAGCTTCGTTTGGGCTTTGATAGTCTTACTGGAGCGATTTGGAGGGAAAGGGTCTTGCTCGGGGACCCAGACGTGTTTTCAGACCCCGCAGTCTTATGGCACCTAACAACACCAACACAAAATTTTGGTCAGTCAGGTCACTGCACCACAGTCATAGCTACAGGTATACACTACAGGTAAAAAATGAATTTAAAACATTCTGAACACTCACACACTCACTCACACACGTTTTCTCTTACTCACTGACTCACTCACATTCATTCACATTAATCACATTAATATGTGATTGTGTATTTATATAAAAAATCACATTCATAATTATTCATGTATAAAGATCCTAAAACTGTGCAAAAGAATTTAGAAAAATTAAAAGTTAAATTAAAAACAGGTTAAATTAAAGAAATCTTATGATATTTTTTAGTAAGAATAAAAAATTGATAAAAATATAGAACCAATATTCCTACTAGGTATGTACTTTAAATGGAGAGTGTACATCTGCATTTTATGGTATTATATACATTTATATGTGTATATATGTATTTATGAGTTTGGACAGTACATGAATAGAGTTAATACATTTGACTTTTTATGTCATCAGCCACCGGGGCACTTCTTGTGACGTCTTTTTCAAATATTTAATATTCAATAATCTAATTTTTTTAATATTTACTAACTGTGAGAGTTTGTGTTGCAATAACATTTAAATAATTTATATAATGATTGATGTACATTGATATATTGATATAAAACATTTCGTCATGCAACATTTTTACATATATTGCCCAGCTCTAGTGTGTGTGTGTGTGTGTGTGCGTGTGTGCGTGTGTGTGCGTGCGTGTGAGTGTGTGTGTGTGTGTGTGCGCGTGTGTGTGTGTGTGTGTATTGCGATCGGTGTGTGTCTGTTCCTCCATGCTGGTAAATGATTAGTTGTAGCTGGAGTTGAGTATGTGCATTACAGTCATTTGCGTTATGATAGTGATGCGTGTATTCCAGCACGTTGCTGTGCGTTCATGAGTCGGCCGTGGAAAATATTTCGTGTTTTCTTGTGCGCTCGTACTGTGTGTTGCTCTGCATGCTCCAGGTTCAGAGGGAGATTTATGAGCGGCAAGTTGCAGCCACCCACCTCGAACGTGAACCTGATACCGATGCTGCAGCCTCCTCCAGCCCGGCCGACCCACGGCTCGCACAATATATCACACACACGCACACACACACACACGGAGGATGGGGAGGGGAGAGAGAGAGATTTTAAATGCAGGGGGAGAAATATTAGGGGCAGGAAGCGCACTGTGGGCTGAGTGACGTTATTAATAGTGTTGTGGATGCGGCGTGGTGGAGTCTCTTCTTATCTGGAGGTGAGGACGGCTGCCTCGGCGAGCTCTAGTTTTACTGCGTTAGTAAATACCCTTCACCGCTGCCATATTCCCACCTCTCTCACCAGAGAAGAGCTCGTGAAGATCAGAGGAAACTACTGCTGCACACTCACTACCAACTTCCTGCTGTCATCAGTGGAAATTATGGGATGTTCCGCTTAAAGGCGAGGGGAGAGAGAGGCAGCAGTGCACTGCATTCTGATTGCACACATTTATCTATTTATCCGTCTATCCATCCGTCTATCTATCTATCTATCTATCTATCTCTCTATCTATCTATCTCTCTATCTGTCTGTCTATATACTGTATCTATCTATCTATCTATCTATCTATCTCTCTATCTATCTATCTCTCTATCTGTCTGTCTATATACTGTATCTATCTATCTCTCTATCTATCTATCTATCTATCTATCTATCTATCTATCTATCTATCTATCTATCTATCTATCCGTCTGTCAGTATCTATAAAAATCCCATGTCTGAAACAAACCTAAGAACAAGTTCAAAATCATTTAGAAACTAGAAGTTAACAACAGGATAAATTATCAACGGTTTACAATAAACTAAAAAAGAGTTAAATATATATATATATAAAATGTAAAAATGTTCCTAAAAGGTTTCTACTCTAGACAGTGACTGTACATCTGCATATTATGGCGTTCACTATTTATATACATGTATATGTGTGTATATGTATATATGAGAATGTAAATATATAGATTATCTTTTTACTCTTAAATCTGATCACCAGCCACCAGCGCAGACTTCGCGTCACGGTGTACTTCCTCAGTCTGATTCTGCTTCTGATCTGATGTGAACTCGGCCAGCGTCCGGTCTCGTCCCGTTCTCTGGATTTCCGGCACGTTGTTACTCAGATGAGATTTCTCCCTCTAGTGCTTTACACGTGCCAGGGCATTTTCTCCCCCTCGGCATTTGCCATCTTGAGTCTGAGTCTCTGCCTTCTTTGTGGAGGAGAGAATTAAAAAGCTAGATTTAGGAACGAGACCTCCCTCTCTCTCCTTCCCTCCCCGTGGCTGTGACTGTGTCCAGCTTTCCGTTTCCCGTCTGATACCACGGGGGGGGGGGGGGTTTAGGGGCTGGTTTGAGCCCCAGATCGAATCGGGTGTAACAAAAAGTCAAATCTAAAGGTGTTATGGAGTGCAGGCGCTGGCGCGTGGCTAAAGGGCTTTTCACTTTCCCAAGCCTGAGTTGCAGCCACTCAATACTGCTGTTGCCACGAAAATCCGATTTTTTGGGAGAGGTTTTGTATGTTTTTTTCTCCCACCAGATCGATGGCAGTTTTGAGTGACATGCACGGGGTGGGCGTTCGTCCTGACGCGTCCCTTTGACTGCATGCACCAAAAATGATGGTGTTGAGAGGTAGTTAGCGTCAAACAAGCTTCAGTGCACACACACACACACACACACATACCCTTGCACTGAGGTTTTAAAGCAGCTGGTTCTTTACAGAAGCACATTACATTCACCGAAGGGGAAAAAATAATTAGATGCCTCATCTCATAATTATGGCATCGGTACCTTGTCTCCTGATGTACATTCACAGCATTTAGCAGTAGTGGCAGTGGCAGACCATAATTGATTATAACGAAGCCTTTCAACCCCCTAGTGGTCCGCGACGGAACTGCAGGTGGTCTGTGTGGTGCAGTCCCGTTTCACTACTGAAATCAGTTATTAAAAATTATTCCCTAATTCATTTTTAAAAACATTTCCATGATTTGGGCATCTTGATGAATAATCAAATTAATGCAAGTAGCTAAAAACTAATACAAAAAATGCTTAGTCTGAGTTGTAGTGCCTGTGAGAGAAGCAGTTGAAAACCCCTGGATTATATGTGATCCTCCACGGCAAAACCAGTCACTTGTTGCAAATTTTCAAAATTGAGTTATTATTTTTTCATGAAAGGGCATAAATCAAGCTTCAAAACGATACCTATATGGAATGAATGTGACGACATATGACTGAGATATCAACATTCAAAGGAGTCGGGTTTCTCCTGTCACGCCAAGTGAGAAACGGAGAAATCTGCCTTTGAAGTTGACTATCGCCGTAGCACTCACAGACGCTTGGTGCGGTCGCGGCTACGTTTGCATTTACGGTAGCCTACGCTGCATTCACAGCCACACGGATAGCCTACCTGCGTTAGGTTAACTGAACTCGGGAGACGGAGATGGATTCCGGAGAAATATCTTCACGCTAGTCAACCAGTGGATTTAGCGTAAATATTGAAGTAGAGCGGTCAAAACAGAAACTTTTAACATTCTGCTGGAATTGAATTCCTTACCTCAAGAAAGTCACGTTTTTAGGATGATTTTACCCCACGCAACATTAACACTCGTTTTTCTCGGAAACCTCCGTTGCGACAAGCGACTGGTTTTGCCGTGGAGGGTCACATATCATAATGACGTCGCTTGGTGACTTTCTTGCTACGGCATAAACATTCTAATTAAAAAGGACATCACGGTAGCAACTATGGCTGCCCGATCTGCGTGCAATGTGTAGTTATGTAGAAAACTTGACGGGCTTCTTTGTGATGCATCGAGATCCTTGACCAAATTTGGTCAAGAATCGGAATCGGAATCGGAATTGAATCGTATTGTGAGACCGGTGCAGGTTCACACCTCTACTTGGCTGCCGCTCTTATCCATCTCCTAATTACACCTTGTGGTTAAGGCTCCTGCTGAGGGACCCAGTGGTGGTCAGGCTGGAGATAGAAACTTATATTGCTTTATTATTCTCATAATTATTAATTAGTTGAAAAACTAATTATGACACAGTATTTCATAAGTAGGAGAAAAGATCTCGTGATTAATTACGACATGGTAGTTTGTATTTAAATCTTATCTTGTAATTACAAAACAGCTTGTCATTGTCTTTTCCCTTAATAGAGATATTATTAGTTATGTATTCCATAACTATGAGGAAAAAATACTGTAATTATGAGATATGGAGTTGTTAATTGCAACCTCGTAATTGAGAAAATATCTTGTAATTATAACAGGCAAGAAATATGTCCTAATTATGAGGTACACATCTCATAACTGTGAGAAAATATCCTGTAATTAAGAGAAAAGATCTCATAATTATAACTATTTTGTAATTTGATCTTTTCTCACAGTTATAAATTAGGTAATTACAAGGTCTTTTACCTTAATTACTAGAACAGATCTCTTAATTACGAGATTGCGTGAAATTGTGAGAACAGATCCTGTAATTAACACATGCTGTTTCGTCATCAAGAAATCTTTTCTCACAGTTATAAGATTTGGATCTCGAAATGACGAGATATGTTCTCGTAATTATGAAATGTATCTCGTAATTATGAACTAGCATGTGATAATTGCAAGATCTTTTCTCAATAACGAGATCGCAGTTGTCAGCTCTGTATCCCGTAATAACAGGATCTTTTCTCCGCCATCATCCTCCAGCAGCTTGAAGAGGTGAGATGAAGAGAGGGAGAGCGAGGGAAAGGGAGGAGGAGAGAGAGAGAGAGAGAGAGAGAGAAGTAGCTGACATTGACTGCTTTCACATACGTAGAGCTAAGAAGTATGAATGACACCAAACGAGTGTGTGTGTGTGTGTGTGTGTGAGAGAGAGCGAGAACGAGCGTAAGAGGGAGTATGTAAGCGTGTGTGTGTGTGTGTGTGTGGGTGATGGTTTTGTCTGTGTGCATGAGTGTTTATGTGAGTGGGTGTGTGTTTGTATGCAACAGGGAGAGGAAGTTTAATGAGGGGGAAAGAAGATGTGTGTGTGTGAGATTGTATGTAAGTGCACGAGTATAAGTGTATCAGTGTGAGTGTGTGTTAAAGACAGAGAGAGTGTGTGTGAGTGTGAGAGTGTGTGTAACTGCACGAGTATAAGTGTATCAGTGTGAGTGTGTGTTAGAGACAGAGAGAGTGTGTGTGTGTGTGAGTGTAAGTGCACGAGTATACAGTAAGTGTATCAGTGTGAGTGTGTGTTAAAGACAGAGAGAGTGAGTGTGTGTGTAAGTGCACGAGTATAAGTGTATCAGTGTGAGTGTGTGTTAGAGACAGAGAGAGTGAGTGTGTGTGTGTGAGAGTGTGTGTAAGTGGACGAGTATACAGTAAGTGTATCAGTGTGAGTGTGTGTTAAAGACAGAGAGAGTGAGTGTGTGTGTGAGTGTGTGTGTAAGTGCACGAGTATAAGTGTATCAGTGTGAGTGTGTGTTAAAGACAGAGAGAGTGAGTGTGTGTGTAAGAGTGTGTGTAAGTGGACGAGTATAAGTGTATCAGTGTGAGTGTGTGTTAGAGACAGAGAGTGTGTGTGTGTGAGTGTGTGTGTAAGTGCATGTAAGTGTATCAGTGTGAGTATGTGTTAGAGACAGAGAGAGTGTGTGTGTGTTTGTGTGTGTGTGTGTTTGTGTGTGTGGGAGTGCACGAGTTTAAGTGTATCAGTGTGAGTGTGTGTTAGAGACAGAGAGAGAGTGAGTGTGTGTGTGTTTGTGTGTGTGTGTTTGTGTGTGTGGGAGTGCACGAGTTTAAGTGTATCAGTGTGAGTGTATGTTAGAGACAGAGAGAGTGTGAGTGTGTGTGTGTTTGTGTGTGTGTGTTTGTGTGTGTGTAAGTGCACGAGTTTAAGTGTATCAGTGTGAGTGTGTGTTAGAGACAGAGAGAGAGAGTGTGAGTGTGTGTGTGTGTGTTAGAGCTGCCTTCTCTTTACATTACAGCAGTGTTGATCTGCATTTTTATTACCCTGATTGAGTAGAGCAGTGGGCGTGTGTGTGGGTGTTTGTGTTGAAAACAGGTAAACACACACACACACACACACAGACGTGAAGCAAATCAATATTTCATTTAAAGATGATGAAAGTGAAATGGATCACTTCTCAACCCACAAATCAACACACCGCTTTAATACCATTCTGTATTTGCTCCTCGAGTACAGCGGTGTAACGTGCAGATCAAATGGATTTTTATTTAACATTTCACAACCTCCATGTCACTGGACGGTTGCTGAGACACGTGATTCGGAATCACCTAATAATAGCTTCTCATTAAAGTAATCGGTATCGGACTGACACTTGGACGTGCCTGATATTTTCAGCCGATATTTGATGACGCATTTATTGTACGTCAGAAAGGTAGCGCTTGTGCCAGGCATGTCCAAAGTCCGAGTTGGGAATTTTCCCATGTGTGAGCTCACATTCGCTAAGTGAGACAAACACACAATTTACTTTCAGCGCGTGTGCAGGCAGAGTTGAGCGTGTAAAAACGAGATATTTTGCCGGTCAACGTTCCACTGCGTGCTCAGAATTTTGGCACAAAATAGCGCCAACGTTTTTAAGACCGAAGCCGTGGACTGGATAAAATCCTCGGACTTTGGACATTCCTGGCACACTGCCGCGCTACCTTTTTGACGTACAATAAATACGTCATCAAATATCGACTGGAAATATCGAGCAAATCTAAGAATCGTTCCGATACTGGTGACTGAAAAATGCGATTATCGTGCGATTTCGATGTGATTCTGATATTATCGTACAACCCTAATAACAAGTGGTAGATGCTGTGTGTTTTTCTTTTTTGAAGAGTAATGACGTGTTGCCGTCTAAGAGCAGGGACACACACTTCAGGAGGCCCTGTGCTCTATAGCTCAGCGTAATAAGGCCTCATAAAGACCCCCGGTGTGGCTCGCAGCCCTCCGCGCGTTTTGCTTCTGTGTTCCCATAAAGCTGTAATTGAATCTGTGAGTGATGGAGGCTGATTTCTGTGCAGATTAAGAGAGAGAAAAATGGAATGGAGAAGTTATTTGTTTTACATTAATAAAATGCTGCCCGGACTGGGCGTGAGTCACATGTTCAGGTAAACACACATGTTCAGCAGCTGTGGTGTGTGTGTGTGTGTGTGCGATTGTAGACGTGCTGAGGGGTAAATAGCTTTCCAGCTTTCCCGTATTGATGACGTTCATTATTGTGTGTGTGTGTGTGTTGTGAGACGTTGGAGATCGGCAGCGGCTGTGCCGAGCTCTGCGGCGTTTGAACTGGTGCCGTGTGCCAAAGCAGGAGGAATTGCAGCGGTGGATGCTGGGAAAGGTGGGCGGCTGCGCTGATGAAAAGCAGTTTTCTTCCCTGTCCCTCATTTAGGACTGAGCCGAGGAGGTGGCGTCTGGCTGTTACACACACACACACACTCTCTCTCTCTCTTTCACATACACACCCTTCTCTCTCCATTCCTCCTGCGCGCTGTCTGGCTGTGAGAGGCTGATTACTGGATAACAGATCTGAGTTGTCACTGATTCCTGTCCAGTTGAGCTCAGTCGTGTCCCTTCTACAGTACAACAGCGTTTCTCTTCCCTTTTCTCTCAGGTAGAAAAAGCCATCCACGCCTGTGACTCCTGCTTAATAAACACTTGTGCACACTTCTGCTTAGAAATAATAGCAAACGCATCCTTAGAAGCAATCTTGCACACTTGTAAAGTGAGTGTTTATTTGTCATCGTGAACACACCACAGCACAGCACACAGTGCACCACAACCAAATGTGAGCTCTGCATTTGACACATCCGTGAATGAGCAGTGGGCAGCTAACAAGCGCCCGGGGAGCAGTGCTTGGGGACGGTACCTTGCGCAGTGGAAACTTTACCGGCCCTGGATTCGAACCTGCGACCGTCTGAGCACAGGGCGAACACCCTACCGTTACGCCACCAACTGCCCCTTGTGCTAAGAAACTATAATGAACACTCGTGCTTAGAAACACTCGTGCACACCTGTGCCTGGAAATAATAGTGACCACATCCTTAGAAACACTTGTGCACACCTTTGCTTAGAAACAATCATGAATATTTGTGCTTAGAAATAGTGATGGGCCGATACCACTTTTTTAATGTCCGATACCGATACCGATATTGTAAATTTGGATACCGATACTGATACAAATCCGATACAGTCACAGTCTTTATTAAAACATAAAATAATGCTTTAAAATGTCTGAATACATGAGTGAAATTATTGTTATGCTTAAAGAAATGCTTGATTTAAATACTGTTTTCCTACTAAAACAACACACACGTATAGGCTAAATTATTTGTTCTCAAAAATTATTCATTTAGACATATAAATATTTCTTCTTTCTTATTGATTACACTATAACATTATAAAATTGAAAAAATTGATAATTTGAAAATGAAATAAAGATTGTCATTCTGAACCAATTTGGCCTATAAAATGAGCTGCTTTTGCAGAGAACTACATTTCCCACAATCCTCTGCGCGTGCCCCGGAGCCGTGTCACAATGATAAGCTGGGCACATGTTCCAGAATAAACGATGGAAAATCTATGGAAAAATCTAAATAAACGGCAGAATTGTGAATAGAACGCTGGTTGTTGTGGTTATTTATCAGCTGAAATATGGTTTGTGTCTGTAATCAAAGCGACATTTTGACCGAAATTGAGCGTTTTAGTGAGTAACGGCGCTCATGCTCATGGTCATTAACACAGCACGCGTTCACATCCTGAAAAATGTCATTTATGCGTTTTTTTATTCATTTACTTCAGTTTTAGTGACGGAACATCTCATAAATATTTTCACATGCAGAGGGATCAGGTCTTGTCTTGATCGCGCCACAGAAAACGTTGTGTGTCACTATTAAGCGTCCGTGTGAAATACAAGCGGAGCTGCTCTAGTGAGTAAAATGAATTAAACCAAGCTTCCATTCTAGGAATATTGCCTCGACCCTTTTTTGTAATAGAATTATTCGCGTTATTGGAACAATGGTTTCAGCTCTACTTTACCGCAGTGCCACTTCCCATGCATAACGAATTGAGCGTGCACGCATTCACAGATCGGCTCCATAGAACGGCCCAATGCCACCGATACCCGATGCAGCCGTTTGAGCCGTTATCGGACTGTTACTGATCCACATATCAGATCGGTTACATCTCTACTTAGAAACTATAGTGAACACTCGTGCTTAGAAACAATCGTGCACACCTGTGCTCAGAAACTATAGTGAACTCTCGTGCTTAGAAACATTCGTGCAGACCTGTGCTCAGAAACACATGCACGCTCATGCTTAGAAACGCGTATGAACACACCCACACATGCAAATGCAAGTGCAAGTTCACTTTCACTTAGAAACTCAAACACACACACACACACATCAGTATGCACACACATTTAAGTGAGTGATTATTTGTTATTGTGAACACAGCACAGCACACTTTGCACCACAACCAGATGTCACCTCTGACTTTGACCCATCCATGAAGGAGGATTGGACAACTTTGGAGCAGGGCCTGGGGACAGTTCCTCGCTCGTCAGTACCTCAGTGGTACCTTTACTGATCCAGAACCTGAACCCAGTATGCTCCCGCGTTTATAGAAACACACACACGTATGCATAGGCCCTGCCCACTACTTTGTTTGTTCATTTTGCGTGAAGCTTCTAGAAGTGTTACACACACACTCACGCGCTTACACACGTTTCTGCATTGAGTTTTTCTTCCTGCATTGTACTTTTACGGAGATAAAAAACGACCTGTATGAGATGCCCTTTCCACAGTCCAGCTTTAATCCCTGCAGCGTGTGTTTGGGTGTGTGTACATTGTTCCGTATTGATAGATCAGTGTCAGACGATACACTACCCGGTTGAGATTGGCCTGCTGGCACAAACCTGCCTGGGCACGTTGAGGACGTTCATGGAGAAGTGTGGTGTGATGACGGAGTGAATGGAGCACGGCTTGTTAACTCCGTCATATCCGTCATGCACCGTCACGTCTACTTTTGTGCAGTGTAGCGGCCGCTCTTTCAGCTGCAGAAGTTGTAGATATCGATCAGAGATTAACTAAATTAAAGATTCTGTTTGTTTGCTAAATTTGTGCACGCTCCTGCTTAGAAACACTCCTGCTTAGAAACACTCCTGCTTAGAAACACTCATGCACACTCCTGCTTAGAAACACTCCTGCTTAGAAACACTTGTGCTTAGAAACACTCGTGCACACTCCTGCTTAGAAACATTCCTGCTTAGAAACACTCCTGCTTAGAAACACTTGTGCACACTCCTGCTTAGAAACACTCCTGCTTAGAAACACTCCTGCTTAGAAACACTCATGCACACTCCTGCTTAGAAACAATCGTGCACACTCCTGCTTAGAAACACTTGTGCACACTCCTGCTTAGAAACACTTGTGCACACTCCTGCTTAGAAACACTCCTGCTTAGAAACACTCCTGCTTAGAAACACTCGTGCACACTCCTGCTTAGAAACAATCGTGCACACTCCTGCTTAGAAACACTCCTGCTTAGAAACACTTGTGCACACTCCTGCTTAGAAACACTCGTGCACACTCCTGCTTAGAAACACTCGTGCACACTCCTGCTTAGAAACACTCGTGCACACTTACGCTTAGAAGCAGTCTTGCACACACTTGCTTGGAAACACTCGTGCACACTTGTGTTTAGAAACGTTGTGCACAGTCCTTGGCTGTGCTTTTTGCTGCAGAAGTTGTAGATATCGATCAGAACTAAACCAAATTCAAGGCAACTTTGAGATTTTGTTTGTTTCTTTGCTAAATTGATATTAAAGTTTGCTGCATTGTGTCACTGCCGGCGGACCGGAAGACCGAGTGTATAGGAAATCGTTGGGATTTCTAGAGGGAATATTACACTCATTTACTTAAAGCTCAGTCTTCTGTTCATTTACTGCAGGTTTGAGTAGAGAATGTTTTATTCTCCCTCCCTCTCTCTCTCTTACTCTCACTCAGAAAGAAATGGAACAAAGAGTCATTATGCAGGTGAAAAGAGCTGACCAAGCTGTAATTATACTACATTAGAGAAATCCAGACCTCCGTTAGAGGGGCAGGACTCTGGGCTAAAGCGGCGCTGGCCGTATTCAACGACCAACAAATCATTTACGGCGTGTCCCTGGTGGCGCGCCGCGAAGAATAAGTACCGGCGAGGCGGAGGAGTGAATAATGTTCATGCCGGGTTTTTGCTTACCCAAAACATAACGGACGGAAAAGCCTGGAAAATCTGCATCATAATAGTGATAATGATAAACTTTATCAGTAAAGCAACTTTTATACATGAAATGCAGCTCAAAGTGCTTTGTCATAATGCAACGACAAACAATTTAAATAAATTGGAAGTCGTAAACTAATTAAGAATTTTTTAAACATTCAAAAAAGTGAAAGTAGACGAAATTGAAAGTCATTATTGTTTTGAAAAAATGTAAAAACAGTCCTAATTAAAGGCATTAATGACGTTTCACTCTTTTCCTGCAGAAGGGTGCACGGCTGCTGCCGCTGTCGCCACTGCAGCTTCACGGCGGCCGACGCCACGGCCCTGCTGGACCACTTCAACTCGGCCCACTGCCAGGACCCCTCGGACCCCGCCTCGGCCAATGGCTGTTCCGCCCCCTCCACCGTCCACATCAAGGAGGAGAGCAAAGGCGACCTCAAGCTCTACAGCCTGGCTCCACCCGAGGCCAGGCCGGCCGAGGCGCAGGGGGCAGGAGGCACCCTCATCGCAGACGCCGTCAAAAGCGAAGCCCCGGAAGAGAAGGACAAGGACAAGGACAGCAAGGCCTGGCCGGAAGCTCCAGGGTCAGGACAGGCTCGGAGCGCGGGTCGAGGAGGCGAGCAGCAGCAGCAACTTCAGGGCCTGGTTTGGGTGCCCAAGGAGCGGGCGGCCGAGGTTCTACGTGGCAGCCCGGCCCAGTTCACCCAGGCGTCTTTGGGATTGCTGAACGCCGTGGAGCAGCAGAAAGGGACGCCGGTGCTGCGAGACTCGCCCGGCCTGGTGTTCGGCCTGGGCGCGGACACCAAGGGCTACATGCATGGCGTGTCGTCGGCGGTGGGGGCGGGAGAGAAAGCAGGGCAGCAGTACCCAAGCTCCACGGAAAGCAAGAGTACCAAAGAGGAGTCTCAATCGCTGTTACGGGTAAGGGAGTTTTGCGCTCTCTGTTTGTTCTCTTTCCTCTGACAAACCTCTGTCTGCCAAAATCAAATATTAGGTCTGGGTCCGAAAAGATCAGGACCGCGGTCCGCGGACGCCATTCTGCACGGACCCAGACTGATTATTCGCGCAGGGATCTAGAACGTAGCATATCCCGAGATTAGATCCCTGCTCTCTTTCTCCTTGTTTCTCTCTTTCTCTCTCTCTCTCTCTCTCTCTCTCGTGTGTGTGCTTGTTGCTGCTCGAGTTTCCGTGAGGTCAGCATTTGTTAAGGCTCTCGGCTGTCGAGTGTTGCCCCTCAATGCCCGGCGCTCCTAATTGAGACGGGTACCAGGAGAGCTGTAAACACTCCAATAAAGCCGCTGCCCTCTCCAAATCCTCGACATAAACAAATACAAACACCATTTCCTGCTCCACACTTACACACTCACACTCACTTACTTTCGCGGACCGGGCTTCCAGAAGTTTCGCATGTACGCCAAGGACGTTTCATTTTCTGCGTCCTCGCTCTAGATGCTGGAAAAGATTGTGTATAAGTGAAATACAAATGTGTATGTATATATATATAAACGTGTCTATAAATAATCCACGTCTTGGCTGTCATGGTTGTAGAGGAATCCAGCAGGTGCTTTATGTTCGACAGCTTTCTGACTCAGTGCACTGGCACAGCAGCCGGCTGGAGTGATATTATGGTCCTGCCGCACTGCCTATGGCCTCATTAAGTCAGGTTTGCTGAGTTTTTATAAATAATCTCGGCTCAGTGTGTCACACGTCAGTGGAGGTAGGGATGTGGGCTGCAGGAGGAGGCCCAGGGGGTCGGAGGGGAGACGAGGGTTACGCAAAGAGATTTATGTAACCGCGTCGTGATCTGACGTTTTCGAGCGCTGCCATTGAAGTCTACTTTAAGCAGAAAACAAAAAATGAGACGTACAATGGTAAATTTGGAATTTGCAATTTTAAAAAGTGCATCATCATATCACAAAGTTTGGCCCCAACTTTCGCCAGTGTCTCTAGCGCAGATGTTCATCTAACAGATGACGTAAGGATGGATCTCTCCACCAGTCCGCCACCGCCTCATACACGATTTTCAGTAAACGCAGACCACTGCACCACCATTGCCCCACCGAACTGTCGTACAAATGCAGTTGTCCACACTGCAATTCCGTGAGAGCTTGTTGGGGCAGTTGGCGGCGTAACGGTAGGGCGTTCACCCCGTGATAAGAAGGTCGCCGGTTTGAATCGTAAAGTTACCACTGAGGTAGTCATGAGCGAGGTACCGTCCCCAGGCACTGCCCATGTTAGCTGCCCACTGCTCTTTTACGGATGGGTCAAATGCAGAGGTGACGTTTGGTTGTGGTGCACTGTGTGCTGTGCTGTGGTCTGTTCACAGTGACAAATAATCACTCACTTTTCATGGGAAAGAAATCACATGTCTTTAAGTGATCCTCAAGAGTTGGTGGTAAACACAGAAGAAGTTCAACCCGTGAACCCCACATAGGCGGCGCAAATAACCGACGGAATTGACGCGGATTTACCAAAAGGTCCGATCCGTCAATGCCGTTTGAAGTATAAACCAACCTTAAGCCTTCCTGCCCGCCTTTGATCTGCACTCGTCCTGCTCATCTCTAACATCACTTCTTCTCTCCAGCCTCTACCCGTGCGTACCCATGCTTCAATCAGTAACCACCAAAAACACAGCCACTGAATAACGTCCCCCCTAACCGCCCTAACTCCTGTCCTCAGTCAGTGGGACGACCCGTGTTAACCGGAGACCGGTCGGCTGATGTAACAAATTGGCTCTGAACGCAAAGAAAAGCCGTTGAGCCCCTGACAGCACTGCGACGGATGAATAGACGCTTTTTGGCGCATCGGCCGAGTCGCGCTTTTTCTGAGCGCTACGTCTTTGGCACTTTTTCAGCCAGCTGTGGACGGATCTAGAAACTGACTGGCAGGCAGGCGGGCAGGGCAGGCAGGAGGCCCGGGTGTGTCACTCTCGGTGGTTAAGTCATTAGCTGAGGCGTGTCAGCGAGTGTGTGAACGGCACAGAGGTGGACGCCCTGTTCCTGCCTTCAGGAAATATTGAATCAGAAATCTATATTTTTTCAGGGTAGCACGGGCTTAATAGGTCTCAAAAGGGCTCCGAGGGCCGTCACAATATTTTTGAAGTTACCATGACTTAACGCGTGAGTCAGCGCTCGACGTTATAAAAGCAGGGAGGGGTTCCTCAGCGCAGAACCTGAAGAACCCCGTCTGGAGCCAGGAACGGCAGAGCCTTTACGCCGAGAGACGTGAGCAAGTGGCTCCGCTCGACTCGGCGAGGGATTAAACTGTAATTGTGGCATTAGCAACCAGATAAGAGGCTAGATGATGAGGCTTGGCCTGGGAGGCGCCTGGCAAACCACAGGCACTTCCCCCCCCCCCCCCGGCGTTTTCATTCCAGATAGGCGTTTCTTTTGGTCCGAAATTTAATATCAGACGCCCTTTGAAGGCAGTGCGGTGCTGAAGTTTGTGGAAGAGATTTGGAGGATATTGTGGAATTTTAGATCAGAACTGGTGGAGCTCAAATATTAAGATAACAAGGACGCGACAGGACGCGACGTTTGAATTTTCCAGACAGACACTGTCCAATTCGTACTTTCCACATTGGATATATATTGTGCCCCCCTTTTTTAAACACTCTTCTTGCAAATATTTTTCCTTTCTTCCAAATTCATTTTTTCCCCCTGCTGGTTATTCGATCACCTCCCCTCACACACACACACAAAGCCTGGTCGCAGAGTATCTACTAGGGGTTAGCATAAAATCGAATCACTATTCTTTCTCTGTCGATTCAAAATCGATTCATGCATTCCAAAAAATGTATTCATGTTTTATAACTAACTTAATGACACTAGTTCACTTTTTCCCAGACGCAAGTTCAGCTCGCCAATCCTGTAGATGGCGCAATGTGGTGCAGTCTTCCCAAATAGACCTCCTTCACAAGAGCATGAAGGAAATGCCGTCAGTATCGGTATATATAAGGGGTGTTGAAATTAATCGATGCATCACGATGCAGACGTGAACGATTCTGCATCGATGCAGTGGCAGACCATAATCAATTTGAGGGGTTTTCAACCGGCCGACCGCTGCCCCCTAGAGGTCCACGGCGGCATAGCGGCTGGTCCGAGGCATGCAATCCATTTTCACTACTGAAATAACTTTTTAATTTTATTTGATTTATTTTACATTTCCAGATGATTTGGGCATTTTATGAATAACACATTTTATGCAAATATCTAAAAAGTAATAGAAAAAAATACTAAGCATACACTGCTCAGTCCGAGCGGTGGTCCCTGGGACAGAAGCAGTTGAAAACCTGTGGATTATTTCATAATGATGGTGATTTTCTTGCTGCCGCATCAACAATCCAGTTACAAAAACGTCCCCGTAGTAACTGTGGCTGCCCGATCTGCTTACAGTGTAGTAATGTTGAAAAAATGATGGGATGCATCGAGATATCTCACTGAATTGAATCGTTGATCTGATAATCGTAATCAAATCGAATTGTGAGACTAGTGAAGGCTGACACTACGTTACACTGGGTGAACTACATTTGATTCAGTGTGATTTTATTGTTGTTCTTTCACAGTCGAATGGGAGACGGAACTCAAAACAGCTAGAAACAAATTCATCCATGTATTGAATAGCGAATCGCTTATGAATCGAGTTCGAATCGTGAGCCCAAGAATTGAATCGACTCGATAGTCTCTATATCGTGCGCCCCTAGTATCTACAGTGGTCCTGCCAGCTTCTGTGTTACAGGACAAAGCACAAGACAGAGGCCTAATGTATTTATTCATCCCTGAAGGACTCTTCATTAGAAAACAGGCTATTGGCTTTTAATTATGTTTTGTAATTCCAGTGTTCTTCCTCATTACCATTAGCTAATTCTGTCTCTCTCGCTCTCTATGTGTGTGTGTTCTTCTTCTTCTCAAACATTTATTGTGTGTTTCTGCGTGATAAAATGAAGTTATTGCATCTGTATTGCACATCAATGATTCCAGATGTCCTCTCCTATCCTCTCGATCCCTGGCCTGGCTGCCTGAATTATTGCATCTCACAGGAAAAGAGATATTCAGGCGGATTCCCATCTTCGCTCGTCTTGTTCACGCATTCTCTGAGGTTACAAGGATGTTTCAGACCTTTATCTTCTCCTCTAAGCCATCATAGCGAGATGCATATTCCTTAATTCATTTTTTTTTCCATATTGCAACAGAAACCGTCTTCAGATTATTGCTCATCGAGATGTGGCAAGACCAGAACTTCCAGTAAAGATGAGAACATTTAGCTCCGATGCCGAGTCAGGGTTTCCTTTAAACCAGTCGTGGCGCAATTTGTCATGGCAACCAGGCAGAGAGCCGTATTGTTTGTGCACACTAAGCTGCTGGTGTCACGTGGACGGATCGTTTCCCCAAATGCAGCTTCCAGGACGAAGCAGGGTAAATGTGCTGCCTTTTTCTTCCGACGTATCTCGACGTTTCTCAACACCTTTCCCACGTTTCTCTTTGGAAACGTTTTTTCTTTAAAAAACTGAAAAAGCTCCAAAAAGTCTTGGGTGAGAAAACACCTTGTTCCTGAGGCCAGCTACTCCTCTGCTCTGGAGTCCAGCCTGAATCTGAACACACAGTCCAGTGAGGGGAGCTCGCCCACTGCCACAGCGCTAAGAGCGCCAGTGTTGAAGCTCGTTATGCCACCTCATCCCCCCCCCACCCCCCCGTTCTGCCTGCTGGAGTTTTCCTCACCAACCCGTGATTAGCAAATTAACCCCCATGGGGCACCGGCGAGAGCCCCTCTCTCCAGTTCCGCCATCCATGCCTGTGTTTGCTGTGATCGCTCCTGTTTGGCAGTTGACCTCCGGCGGGTTGCAGGTCATGTTAATTGCCCCGCGTGGTCGGCCGCGCCAAGCTGGGAGCCTGGTGTTAGTCAGCCGCCGGAGCAAAAAAAAAGTGTATTTTTCCAACCAAATGACTAATCGCAGACTTGGCCTTTTAGGACATTTAGCCACACGCGTAATAATCACCAAAAACGATGTTATTTAGCTTGTTGAAGGATGCTGTTGCAGCCCTGCCCCAGAACGTAATGCGCTTCTTCCGGGGAAGGCTGTGAGAGAACCCCATGCAGAGAACCTTTTACCTGTAGACCTTGTCAGTGAGAACTGTGAGGTCTTGATCCTTTCCCCAGAAAGTTTTGTTTAGCTCTGATGCGCTATGTGAGCTCTGCCCCGGGTCGTCTCTTCTTGCTTTCTGTAAAATTCATTTATTCCACTTCATATGTGACTCTGCACGGCAAAACCAGTCACTTCTCTCAAATTTTCAAAATTGAGTTGTTATGTTTTCATGAAAGGGCATCAACCTTCAACCTTCAAAACGATACCTATATCGAATGAAACGGACGACAGATGACTGAGATATCAACATTCAAAGGAGTCGGGTTTCTCCTGTCACGCCAAGTGAGAAACGGAGAAATCTGCCTTTGAAGTTGACTATCGCCGTAGCACTCACAGACGCTTGTTGCGGTCGCGGCTACGTTTGCATTTACGGTAGCCTACGCTGCATTCACAGCCACACGGATAGCCTACCTGCGTTAGGTTAACTGAACTCGGGAGACAAAGATGGATTCCGGAGAAATATCTTCACGCTAGTCAACCAGTGGATTTACCGTAAATATTGAAGTAGAGCGGTCAAAACACAAACTTTTAACATTCTGCTGGAATTGAATTCCTCACCTCAAGAAAGTCACGTTTTTAGGATGGAAAGGGTAAGTTTTTCCGTGTAATTTATTCACAACAGTACAGTATAGACCTTCCACTGTTTCAAAACACTAAAAACAAAAAATCCAAAATTTTACCCCACGCAACATAAACGCTCGTTTTTCTCAGAAACCTCCGTTGCGACAAGCGACTGGTTTTGCCGTGCAGAGTCACATATTATGTCTGTTCCTGAGCAGTGTTAAAAATATTGTTGGGCAGGTGGTAGCCTAACGGTTAGGGTGTTCGCCCTGTGATCAGAAGGTCATTGTTCTGAATCCCGGACTGGTAAAGGTTCCACTGAGGTACTCATGACTACAGGTCGACCGATACTGATACCGATTATTGCTAGTTAACGCGGCCGATAACCAGTGATGAAAGGGAGTGATTATTTGTCATTGTGAACACAGCACAGTGCACCACAACAGAAGCAGAGCAAACGGCACAGAGAGAAGAGACGGCAGTGGAGCCACAGTAGCGCACCTTGTAATTACTTACTATCAGTGATGGTCAAAATTAAACACCCTGGCTCGGGCCGGCTGATAATCAGTCAACCCTTGCTCTTGAGCAAAGTAACATCCACAAGCGCTGCTCCTGGTCCGACGCTGCCCACTGCTCCTTCACGGATGGGTCAAAGGCAGAGGTCATATTGGTTTGTGGTGCACTGTGTGCTGTGCTGTGTTCACAATGACAAATAATCGCTCACTTTAATGCATAAGCAAAGTTGTTGTCTGATCAATAATTTCTCCATCCTGTCCTCAAAGGAGGGGGCTGTGAAAACGGGAAGCAGAAAGACTCACAGAAAGAGGATGTGGTGACAGCTAGGCAGCGCTGAGGAAATACATTTTGTCTCCTGGATTTCAAAGCCATTTTCACCTCCGAAGCTCTCTGAATTCAGTCCAACACGGCCATTGCATGGCCTGCACGGTCACCATTTGCAGGGGGGTATCAAGTGATGACAAATCATTTCTCTTATGCACTAGTTAGAGGAGGTAAAAAATGTCCTTCCCTGAACTGTTTAGGATCCAGGGTTGAAGGACGTCCACATGCGAGTGGATCGCTGTCTGGACCCGGCCCTTAAAAACTTGAGTAACAGCCATGTTCTTTTGCACACGTGTGTGTGTGTGTGGAGGGGAACTGGCTGAGATCAGACTCTGGACCTCGTCCCCCTTGGCACATTAAGGGTGCTGGCCTCAGCACGAGGTGACCCCCGGCGATGCTGCATCCACCTGCTCTGCATTTTGCGGCCCTCGTTCCCGCCGTGACGGGCCACTTTTGATCCTGACGTAGGCCCTATTCCTGGCTGCTGCTGATTTTGGTGAGGCTCGCCGCCTGACCCACATCAAAGAGCCGCAGTGCCACCTCGCACCCCCCACCAAACAAACCCAATCTGCCGTTTAATTTTCTTTGGAAGGCGCGAGGCCTTTGAGGAAGGTGACATTATTGCTCGTTGTTATCTTTCTCTCACTTTTTCTGGCTTCTGGAGCGTGCCTTGTGTGCCTTCCCTCTGTGGCGGTTCAGCTGAGTTCAGCCTGGCTCTTGGTTCATGTTTAGTATGCTACCGACATAGACGGCAGGAGAAGGAAGGAAGGAGGGAGGGAGCGAGAGAAGGCGCCCTTGCAGGCACTGATGAGCAGTTCTGGGCGGCCTAATGAAGAAGCGGCCAGCTTATTAGTCTGGAGAATCGGAGAATGACGAGTGGCGGGGCCAGAGGATTTAGAGAGACGGGCACAAACAAATGTGTAGAGATGGAGGAGGGAGAGCTGTGCGTCTCCTCCCTGCCTAATGGCCTTCCACACTGCAGTAATGAGAGACTCTGATGTCGGCCGTTTTAGGCGCCATTGGATGGGGGTTTCAGCAGTGAAAGAGGAGAAGGAGGGGTGAGCTTATTCTCTAGTGACGAGGAAAAGGAGGGGCCGAAGCATCTGAACAAACACACAAACAAGCAGCAGCTGGGCCTGGCAGCCGGCAAATGCCTGATTACCTAGTGGATTTCGGTTGAGCTGTGACGTTGCACGCTCGGGACAGGAGCAGGGCTCCAGCTGCTGCCGCTGCTGCTGCTCCCCCGCGCTCCATCACCAGCCTTGCCGGCGTGACCAACCGTCAAAACCTGGGCTCTGCAGAGCAATAAACATCTTGCCTGGTGATGTTTGGACCTTGTTTGCAATCCTGGGCATGTCTGGCAGGGCACCGGCTACTGTGCAAGGTGGATGCAGGAGATTGTCAGCGAGTGAGGCCGTGCGATGATGTTGCTGGTTGTGCCGTGACGGCTGAGACGGCAGCCTGCTGTGGTAAGGTGGTGAATGTGCCCAGCTGTGCTGCAGACAGATGGTTCCATCCCAAGGGCCCGGGCACTTGCAGGGCAGTGTTCTCAGCTGCCCCGCCACTATTCTGCTGGCGTTGCAAACTCGACCACGCTGCTGACGCTGCACTGAGCTGCTCCTGTGCTCTGGGTCAGAGACGAGGCCGCTCGGCCTTCTTCAAGCCCCTGGTTTCAGACCTCGTCTGAGAGCCTGGCCTCGCGTCTCTCTGCAGGTGTGGGATCATCCATACGGGTGACGTCTTCTCCAGCTGATTCTCACAATAGCAATTAATTTCCTTCAGTCTGCAATACCCCACCACCTGGGCGTCTGACCAGAAAATCAGCAGCAGCAGCTCGGAATGTCTGTACCGAACTTCTAACATGCTGCTTTGCCTTTTTATCTCTACCAAATAAAAAGGCAGTTCGTGGTGTTACGGTTGGGCGTTCGCTCTGTGATCAGAAGGTCGCTGGTTCGAATCCCTGGTCAGCACGGAGGTGCTCATGAGCAAGGTACCGTCCCTGGGCGCTGCTGACCGTTAGCTGCCCACTGCTACTCCACGGATGGGTCAAAATTTCTTGTGGTACTCTGTGTGCTGTGCTGTGCTGTGTTCGCGATGACAATCGCTCACTTTCACTTTCAACACAAAATCAGTCATAGTCACAGTCGTTCTCTAGGCACATGAGTCATGAATTAAATTAAATGTCAACAACCACTTTTTCAGTTTTTTCCCCCACATTTCGGATTGCTCTTTCCTATAATTTAGATTTACGCCATTTGGAAGACGCTCTTATCCAGACAGACGTCAGTCTCCTAATTACAGGGACAGACTCCCCAAAGCCTTCTGGCTAATCGCAAAGCTGTACCTTTACATCACATCCATGGCATTTATCAGACTCTTACCCAGAGATGCTTCTGACTTCCAAATTACAGGCACAATCTCGGTGGTGGAGCGGCTTGGGGTTAGATCTGTCAGTAGGTTAAGGGATGGATTTGAACCTACGCTCTGCCGGTCCATAGGAGAGTATTCTTCCACTCAACATTCATTCATTCATTCATTTATTCATTCATTCATTATCCGAACCCGCTTATGGGACCGACCCCGGGCAGGCACCGACACACCGCAGGGGACACACACTCACACAATCACACTCACATTCACACCTTATGGGGTCGCCAATTAACCTATAGTGCACGCTTTTGGACTGTGGGAGGAAACCGGAGCGCTCGGAGGAAACCCACGCGAACGCGGGGAGAGCATGCAAACTCCACACAGAAAGACCCCACGACCGACCCAGGGATCGAGCCCGGGACCTTCCACTTGACATCTGAGGATGTCGTACCTGAATGCTCAGATCTGTTGTGCCATGCTCCCTAACTGGGGTGTTGCTGACCTAGTGGTTAGGACACTTGCCTCTGGACCAGAGGTTGTGGGTTCAAGTCCCGTCTGGCACTACCGTCATTGGGTCCCTGAGCAAGACCTCCAGACCCTTAACTTAAGTTGCTCCAGGAAAATGGAAGTTGCTCTGGATAAGAGTGTCTGCTGAATGTCATTAACGGAAATTAACCTTTTGAGGCCGACGCACACATTTTGCGTTGTTAATTAGTGTTTTAATAACTCAGAATCCCTTTAACTTACAGAAATCACACACACATAGCGCCAGAATCACAAGACTTTGACTTAACAGACATTATATGTGACCCGATCTGCCGTAATGAGTCGGAAGTCGGCGTTCTATTTATTTAGATACGGGCCGATTATGTTGAAAAACATCAAAAATATCGATTTTTCTTTTTTGGTCTTATATGAAAGAAAAGGTCTTCAAAATTAATCTGGTCTCCAAAAAAGAAAAATTGCCATTTTTGTGATGTTTTTCAACATCATCGGCCCGTATCTAAATAAATAGAACGCTGACTTCCGACTCATTACGGCAGATCGGGTCACATATTGATTGATCTGTATGTGAAATTATTTGTGAGTAAAAAACTGAAGTAATTGCATAAAGACGCATCAGTTACATTATTCACAACGTGGAACGCCATCGTGCACAAAAAGACAAGTTATCTTACAGAAAGGCCAAAAGCAGCTCATTCTATAGACCAAAATGAGTCCAAATTGCCTCAAAACTTTAGTGTTTCTTCAGTTTCATTTGATCAGAAAATATTGTTTTCCATTTTAAAATGTTAGAGGGTAATCAACAGGAATATTAATATAGAAAAATGCGTCATATATTAGCAAATAATTTTATTCTGTATTCAGCTGGATTCCAGACGGATAAAGAAGTGTTTCCGCCTGACACTAACTTTATTATCCTTCACAGCACTAAGCCATAGAATGTCTCAATATAATAAAAACTTTGCAAGTCAATAAAACAGTCACTGTTCTTATTATTTCTAGTGGTTATATCTACAGTTTCAATACTTTTATATTACATAAAGCAAAAAAATATAATTTCTACAATTGCAGGTCAGTTTTCATCAGAAATGTGCTGATTTCAAGACTGTGACAGCATTTACACATCAAACTATGATAAATCTGAGTAGCGCAGGGCGTCACGAACACAACAACATAAAGCACATTGTAGCTGTAAGGGCAACAGGCGGCGAACAAGACGCGCGTCCTGTATGTGACGAGAATGAACAGTCACCAATAATGTGGGGAAAATTGGAAAATCTTGGAGTGGTTGTTGACATTTATTTTTATGCACCACTCCGACTCTTGTGCCCGGAGACTGATTTTGTCCAGTTTTGCAGAACTGATTTTGTGTTGCTAGAAGGAGAAGGGCAAATCAGTGCGTTGGTGAAGTGGTGACACCAGCTGTTGTGATTTCACTGTAATCAGGGCTTTTCGGACGCTGGCACAACGCTTGTTTTGTCCCAGAATATTTATTCATTGTTTAATTCCCTTTTCAGCTTCTGATCATTTATAGTAGGAGTAAAGTCTGGCGACTGCTGTGGAAGAGCGTGTCCTGTGCTAGTCAATGTGACGTTTACATTTAGCAACAGAGCGACGTAGAGCCCCCCGAGCGATGCCCTAAACCCCAAGTTAATCCAGAGAGTCTGTGTCTGTAATTTGGCAGCGTAATTCACTCGAGTCTTTTTAAATACTGTGAAGGTAAAATGTTCCAATTTCCCACAGACATCAAAGCTCATTTTTGTAGAATGTTCTCTTTGTTGCAGTCCTAATACATTTCCAGTTCCTAGAACGTCTGACTCAGTTGATTGTCGCTTCTCGATGCAGCAGAGAGAAGAAAGCCGTAACAAACCAGACGTCTGCTTTAGGCAGAGCTGAAATCAAATCCATTACCTCTGTCATCATTTACATTTCCACACGCTGCCTCCAATTATATTTCGTGACAGGCCACAGTGTGTTTCTGCGACTCTCTAAAATATCAAGCTACCTCCACAACATAAGTCGTCGACGTCGGTTCTGTTCAGACCCTCCAGGATTTCACGATGTGGCGATCTCAACTGTTAACGCAAACTCAGCCAGTCCTCGCTCAGTCCGTCCTCAAGGTCTTGCAAGTGCGTAGTGTTATTGTTCCCGTTGTTGTAATTATTTGTTGAGAAATATTTATAAAGTGGGAAAATCACAACTTCTTTCCACAACTTTATTGCAACAGAACGTGTGAAAACATTGCAACTTTCAACACAATTTTTTAGAAAAGCTAAGCCACAACAATCTCACAAAAATGCCTGCAAAATCCTGGAGGGACTGTCTTTTATTCTCTCTCCCCCTCTCTAACCACCACCCCCGCCTCCTCCCAGTTGTGCCCGGGGATGAGTTTTTGCACAAATGTGCTTCCACCCTACTGAAGCGGAAGAATGAAGGAGGGAGGGCCGTTCCTCTCCGGGCGGTAAAAATAGCAGGTCAGATCCTCATGTTTTTTTGCTGATCGTCGACGTTCTCCGTCGGTAATTACTGATGACATTTACAGACGCTGAAAAGTTCTGATCCCTCTGCTCTGGAAGCATGGGGGCGGAATACCAGGGCTTTACCTGTCACTCCCAAACCCCAAGGTGCACCCCTCAAACTCCAACTGCAACTCCAACACCAACACCCCCCAAATCCTCCCCCTCCCCGACTGGCCGGTGTACAGGCCGCGACCAGAGCAGGAAGTCAGAGCAGATGTTTGTAGACTTTGTTCAAGGCCCTGTCCATTTAAAGCCCCAGCCACAGGATGCAGGGTGGATCTCGGAGCTGACTTGGCACGCGGCGTTTTGTAACACTGCTGTTTTATTATAGCACTTTATTGTGGCTGACTGACCAGAGGGACGTGGAATAGAACGTTCGCATCAGTGAAATCACCTCTGAACTCTTGTTTGTGCCCTTGTGCTCGTTTTTTAAAAAGCTTTGCCACACTTTTCATTTCAGCGTTTGTAGCCTTTGAAGCTTTAAAAGCGCCTTGTTGTGGCTGCTGTGGAATGAGGTTATGAATTATAATTTGTATAATCGTCCCAGTCTTTTCTTCCTCACCGGCCAGTCGGCTTTTGTTTATTACGAAGCCTTACTTTTTTTATTGTGTCGTTCCATTTTTACGGAAAGGCCGGCCTTCAAGCGACGCTGCGAGTTTGGCAGGTATACGGCCGGCCTGCCCTTTAAGGCAGCGGGCTCGACTGACGGAAAGATAGCCGGGTTATTTTCTTCACCGATAATAAGCGCGGACATCTATAGATCAGCGAGGGGCGACGGCGTGAAACGTGTTTCTTCAGCTCCTTTACCCCGATCTGCGGCGAGGGGGCCGTTAAGAGCTGATTCGCTCTGTGGTCAGTCAGTGCCTGGGAGACCGTGAGGCTGGGCGAGGTTCACAGAGGACTCTGTGGAAACGGTCAGTCATCAAACGGCAGTGAACAACCATCTGAGAACTGGCTGTACTCGAAAATGGTTTGGAGAGAAATCGCTGGACGCAGAATACTGTACTTTTCTTAAAGAGTGAAAATAAACGGAATCCCTTTTTCCCCTGCAGGCAGACTCGCGTTAGACTATTAGCAGCCGTCTTGTTCTCATTCTCCACTGTTCCTTATAAAATCTTGTAGAGACCGGCCGAGAAGTGGTCATGGTTTTATTATCGTCCGACATGTCCGACATGGTTTTATTATACGTCAGCGTTTGTAACGATCGATGAATCACAGTAAATAAATGTACAGACAAAAGATGGAGCTCTTTGTGTTTGTCCAAAGCAAGTTTACTGTTGTCATTTTGTAGTTTTATACAGCACTGTGTACTGATTTCTTTACGTTATGCGAGGAAATGAGATAGATTCAGATTTATGGCAACAAGACTGCATTAAAAATTAGAGCTCGATCGATATTGTTTTATCAGGGCCGATATCGATACCGATTATTGCTAAGTAACGAGACCAATAACTGATATTTAGAAGTGAAATGTCAAAATTTCTAATTTTACAAACACCAAGCTCAGCTGAAACTCTCCCCTTCTCCTATCGGAGTCTCACGCTGCGCTCGTGTGTGAGTGAGAACAAGGCTTCAGCGTTGACTGGCTACTACTAGTGTGACATGCAGCCAATCAGAGACTGTTGTGGGCGGGACCTTAAATGAAGCAGTGAGTCGAGAGCGAACGCCACAGAGAGAAGAGACGGCAGTGGAGCCACGGTAGCGCACCTTGTAATTACTTAATATCAGTGATGATATTAAAATTAAACACAGATAACGATAATCTGCAAAATGTCTAATATCGGCCCCCGATGATCTGCCCGGCCAATAATCGGCTGACCCTGAATATGTGACAGATTTCTAAAAATTAAGATTATTTTGTTGCACTTTTGTTCAAAATACTATTTATGATCATTTTTAAACTGTACTGTGACTTTTTATCTTTTAAATGTTAAAGAAAAAGACAGAATTTTTTTACATTCTAATATTTTTGTAATTGATTTCAAAAGTCAAAATCAAAGTAAACAGAGTTAGTTTAGAGTGAGTTTAGTTACATGAGAATTTAATCTACAAATTTGATCCTGGAATTATCTTTTTGCATTGAATGTGCATATGATCTGCAGCAGCTGAGTATGAAAAATCTAAACAACATTAAATTAAAAAACAATATTATTATCTTTATAATGTCTAATGTAACTACGAGGGACTCAATAATATATGCAAATATCATCACAACAGTCAAGTGGAGAGAAATTATAATTATATGTGACCCTCCACGGCAAAACCAGTCGCTTGTCGCAAATTTTCAAAATTGAGTTACTAGTTCGTGAGAGTGCATAAATCAAGCTTCAAAACGATACCTATATGGAATGAATGTGGCGACATATGACTGAGATATCAACATTCAAAGGAGTCGGGTTTCTCCTGTCACGCCAAGCGAGAAACAGAGAAATCTGCCTTTGAAGTTGACTATCGCCGTAGCACTCACAGACGCTTGGTGCGGTCGCGGCTACGTTTGTATTTACGGTAGCCTACGCTGCATTCACAGCCACACGGATAGCCTACCTGCGTTAGGTTAACTGAACTCGGGAGACGAAGATGGATTCCGGAGAAATATCTTCACGCTAGTCAACCAGTGGATTTACCGTAAATATTGAAGTAGAGCGGTCAAAACACAAACTTTTAACATTCTGCTGGAATTGAATTCCTCACCTCAAGAAAGTCACGTTTTTAGGATGGAAAGGGTAAGTTTTTCAGCCAAATTTATTCCCAACAGTACAGTATAGACCTTCCACTGTTTCAAAACACTAAAAACAAAAAATCCAACATTTTACCCCACGCAACATAAACGCTCGTTTTTCTCGGAAACCTCCGTTGCGACAAGCGACTGGTTTTGCCGTGGAGGGTCACATTTCAGTCATAAAAATCCCATATTGACTGGGCTCTAAGGTCCAGCACACTGTCGTCAGAGTGGACGGTGGTCACTGCTATTTTTTTTTTTACAAGAGTTATTCTTGATTCCTCTGGGAAGGCAGCCTCGCCTTTTTGTTGTCGTCATCATCATCGGACGTGAGCGTGAGATACAGTCCAGACGTTTAAATCTGGAGTAGAGATGGGTCAGCCTGTGAGACAAGGCCTGATTATCAGCTCGTAGTCTCACTTCCGCAGGGTGATCAGACCACATCCAGGTGTTACTGCACAGCTCACAAATTCTTGATATGAAGTCGTACCTGTTATCAGCGTCTCAAAGGATCTCTGTGGGTTTTGTCCTTTACAGTAGGAGGAATGACACCTTTGAGGAGAGGAAAGTGTGTGTGTGTGTGTGTTGGTGTGTGGGACGTTCCTGGCCTCATGATGAAAGCTGTGGTGAGGAGAAACATGAAAGCAGGGACGATAACACTGCTCCTCGGCAGGACTGCGGCATATCGGCAGGGTTATATTTGTTTTATTTCTAACGTAGTTATGAGTAGGGATGCACGATATGGAAATTATTGACGGATGCCGATATCCGATATTTTTCATGCTTATTTCAGCAGAGTCGAGTGTGTAAAGACAAGATATTGGGCACTGGGCAACTTTTTTGTTCTTTACAAATTATAAAACAGAATTTTTAAAAAATAATCTAAATAATCTTGGTGAAAATTACGTCCATTAGAGCTTATGAATGTCGGTTTCGATTCATTTTTGGATGAATTAGCCAGCCTTAGCTCACACAGGAAGTGGAAACTCTTCCCGGCATTCTGGAACACAGTGCCACATTTTATGGGCAGCGAGTGAGGGAGGGGAAAAAAGGAGTGGGCGAAAGAGAGAGAGAGAGAAGTGGGAGAGTGGAAATAAAAAAGAGAGTTCGAGATGTGCGTACCTGCCCTGGTCTGCCACACAGTGACCTCACCGTCTAAAGGGCTGGAATACAGTGAGCCGTTTCAGCCGCCTTCCAGGACGCCCCTGTTTATTTTTGTCTATGGGATGATGGGAAATTTGACTGCTGCAGAAACAAACTGACACTCCTGCACAGCCAGCTGGCCGAGACGTGTGTGTGTGTGTGAGAAAGAGAGAGTGATGATTGTGTGTATGTGTGTGTTCTGTTTTTGGGATCTAACTAGGGCCGGGCAAGTCATCGAAACAACATTCTGAATTTTTGATCGACGTGATCTTGCTCGTGACGGTTATTTTGAGTTGTTTTTTTTAAAATCTGTTAATGCTTTTAAATCAAAATAAATGTCACATTTGTCAAATATTTCAGCTTTAAGGCCTGTAATCACATGGGTGTTTAAATCTTGGATAAATGAACGCACTCTCAACACCCTACGTGTTTTTGTTGTGTTTTGTAGCTGCACTTGATTGACTTCAGCGAGGCCTTACGGTGGCATTCGTTTGGCGCTGTTTAACGCCAACCTGCAGCTTAATTAGTAATTTCATGCGTTCGCGTGTGTGGCCAGTAATCAGTCCGAAGTGTAATGACGTCACATGGAATGGGAGTGTGTTTTGTATATTTTTAAAAATGTAAAAATACCTGGTATATGAAGTTATGAGTGTTTAATAAACAAGTCTTGTGGCACATGAAGGGCCGTCTTTGTGCTTCACAGTTGGTTTTACATCACCCACTGAAGCGCATAACGGGAATATTAAACTAACTTAACGGAATCACGGGCATCGACCAAACTCCAATAGCAACGTTTTCTTAGCGTTCGTCTGGGTTCCGGCAGAAATTGGCGCCAGGAAAACGTTGCATGCAGCGTGTATTTGACGCCATCCGCGCAGCCGACCGAACGCAGGTCACAAACGCCCGTGTGGACGCTCTGAATCGAGGTAATCGAGGTGAGTTTAATCGCGGTATTGATTTGAAGCCGTATCGTCCAGCCCTAGCCCCGGACGGTCCCTGTGACTGGAAGTTTAATGGAAAGTTTGCTGTTCCGTGAGCCGCAGCGGTCAAGCTGTGTTTAAAGTTAAAGCAGGCCGTAATCGGAGGTAATTGAGGTGTGTGTGTTTGCCGTGATCACATCCTCTCCAAGCCAAAACCGTGGCTCGCCGCTCACAACGAGCCCTTTTATATACAGTGTTTGCTCAGAATGGCTGCCCGGCCCGAGCTGCAGTTCAGTCGCTTTTTAGCTTCTCGCAGCCCCTGATTACTTAATTAGACGTAAATCCTTAACGTGTTGACTGAACTGAAGTTCCGTTTTCTCATACGTGATGACTTTCATCTGGCTCACGCGAGTGTGTCTGAAACCCACCACGTCCACTTCTTCATGGGTGTACACTTTTACTCCGAGTTTAATCGGTTTCAGCAACTCTTTGCTGACTCCTAGTTGATTTTGGGATTCATTTTAAGGTTTTACTTTTAGTTTTTAAAACATCAAATAGGCTAGAGGTGTGACCCTTCACTGGTCTCACGAGTCAGTTCAGTTATGATTACACTTATCAGACCCTCCAGGATTTCTTAAATGCCTGATTTTGCGGCAGCTTTTCTATCAGATTGCGCTGAAAACTGCTGCGTTTTTAGGCGATTTTGTCTCCCTTTATAATGATTCTTTATTAATTAATTAAAATGTTGCTACAACACTGCTAAAATATTTACACAATTTTTGCACTGCCGCTACTTATTTGCACAACCATGGAACATTGAATGTATATGTCACTGGTCACTTTTTAACCAAGTGTATCTGCACACATTATCGAAAGGTATTGCACAGACTCTGGTTCTCCACTGCTGTTATAATATCTGCACAAACTTAAATGTTAGTCAGACTTTTTAAGAAGATACTTTTATTATTAGACTGGATATAGAATTTTTCATATTGAAACTGTTTCTAACCTCATGCACATCCAGTGTAAAAGTTAATTTCCATTTTTGTAGGTTAATACTGCATCCAAACTGTCTCTCTTTCTACTTCTATTTCTAGTTCTAGTTTAAAGTTTATATTTAATACTTCATTTCTAGTTTAAAATGTATATTTTGTATTCTATTTATATATTGTTTATTCCATGTGCCCTATCTGTTCTATGTTCCCTATTTCTTGTTGCACTGTGAAAACTGGAGCCACGTCGTCTCATCTCTCAGTAGATCTGTACAGCATATGTGACCCTCCACGGCAAAACCAGTCGCTTGTCGCAACGGAGGTTTCCGAGAAAAACGAGCGTTTATGTTGCGTGGATTTTTTGTTTTTAGTCTTTCCATCCTAAAAACATGACTTTCTTGAGGTGAGGAATTCAATTCCAGCAGAATGTTAAAAGTTTGTGTTTTGACCGCTCTACTGCAATATTTACGGTAAATCCACTGGTTGTTTAGCGTGAAGATATTTCTCCGGAATCCATCTTCGTCTCCCGAGTTCAGTTAACCTAACGCAGGTAGGCTATCCGTGTGGCTGTGAATGCAGCGTAGGCTACCGTAAATGCAAACGTAGCCGAGACCGCACCAAGCGTCTGTGAGTGCTACGGCGATAGTCAACTTCGACGGCAGATTTCTCCGTTTCTCACTTGGCGTGACAGGAGAAACCCGACTCCTTTGAATGTTGATATCTCAGTCATATGTCGTCCCATTCATTCCATATAGGTATCGTTTTGAAGCTTGATTTATGCCCTTTTATGAAAACTTTGAACATTTGAGAGAAGCGACTGGTTTTGCCGTGCAGAGTCACATATACCAGAGATGACAAAGTTTACTTTGACTTTGAAGGAACAAAACCACTATTATTTTTATTAACCATTAATCATTGTTATTTTTGAAGGTAATTGTGAGGCGTTTTTATCACACGTTTCCTGCGTCTTCTAAACGTAACAAAGAAGTGAGTTCGCTGACGTACGGCTCCACACTATGCAGGAAACGACAATGATCAATCAAAAATTGCGGAAAAGTTGTGGTAATTGGTCAGAATTGCACGGTAATAATGAATTGGTGAAGATTATCTAAATTTGCGTTAATAGTTGTGATCTCTAATCTGGAGTTTACGCTGGGTGTTTTATATCATACGTTACCCTTTACAAAGACTTTTCTCTGCTTAGGGTAAAAACATATTTGTCACATTCTTCCTCCTCCTCCCCCAAAGTAACGTGGCAGAGATTATGCATCTGATAGAAAACGGCAGAGGAAAAGGAGAAAAATGAGACACTTAGGCCTGTTCTCTTGCCTCCAGCAGCGTTATTTAGACTTTAAACACGCTCCGCACGGCGCCTGGACTAAATTTGGATCGACGGCCCGTCACCACAGATCATACCTCACGGTAATGAAGAAACAATTGCGTCTCCGGCGTGTCACTCAGCGCGGGGTCCCTCCCCCCTTCCCACGGTGCCAGAATCAGCCAGGTGGCCCTGATAATCCAAGCGGGGGCCCGAAACCAGAACCCAAACTTGAGTTATTTACAACCTGGAAGAGGGAGAAAGAGAGCTGAAGGGGGAAGAACTCTCCCTCCACAGTGTAATTTGAACGTTTACATGAATTTTGATTCGGCGAGCGACGTGCCGTCGGGTTTCTCGCTCGACTCTGTGTCTCTTGCTTGGTTGTTGGCGAGTTCTGTTTTACCTACACGAATGACAGCTCATTGACCTGACGGCGTCGGTGGAGGAGCATATAAACTAGGGGTCGAACCATTTGTTTCTTTTCACAGACGATATTGATTATTAACCTGTTAAGCCCTGAGACTGTTTTACAGATTTTTGCGCTAAAAAAGATAATATAAAATAAAATGTGTGTATCTCAGCAACGTCTGTTTTTATGCTTTTGGTATCATCATAAAGGTAACACTTGTGAGACTACTGTGGAATCAGCAAACATGTTACTGGGTCAGAATAAAGGAAGACGCAACAGAGCACAACATGAAAAAAATCGTGTTCGCCAAAAAAAAAACATCTGCGCAATCTGCGGAGTCTCAGCTTTCCATGGTTAGCCGTAGTAGTATAGATTCTACAGCCGTATTTCTTCCACGTAGACCTACGCAGTGTTTTTGTTCTTTGTTTATTTACGTGTTTGGTGTTGGAATTGTGTTATGTTTAGGTGGAATTTGTTTGGGATTTTTAGACGAGATTCTATCGGTGATGTTGATGTGCCGCATGCATCTGTTTGTTTACATTTACCGACGCCATCGGGCTCAAGCCATTAATAGTCAAGGAGACGCAGCGATGGAACCATGACATGATGAGCATATTTTTGTCAGGCGGTGCGAGCAGGGAAAATGTTCATTTAAACCAGGAACGGCTAGTTTATAGTGAATGAATGGTTGAGAGCTATGATGTGAATTGTTGTCGTAGTGAATGCATTCATTTGTATATTTCTTCAATTATTTTTCTGCCTTTTAATGTAAAATTGGGAGCTAAAAATACTAAATAGCAGGCCACAAGAATGCAGTAATCTTAAAATATTGATATGCAAAACACAGCCATAAAATAATAATAATAATAATAATAACGTGTTGAGAAGTGTACACATTCTGGGCCAAATTCCCAGTCCAGGTTTAAGCTTAGTCCTAGACTAGTTTTGAGTTTGAATGGGGATTCTCCATTGGTTCTAGAGTTTAGTCCAAGACTAGGCTAAATCCATGAGCAGGAAGACGTGCTTGTCAAAAAATTCACTACCAATAAACAGGAGGAATGTACATATATATATATACAAGGGGTGAAGTGAAAAATACACTGGAAATATTAATTTAAACACTTCAAAACAATATGCAAATAAAAATAAAAAATAGAATTTAGAAGCTTTATTCGTCATTGACCCCTGTCTCTGCTGTAAAAAAATTGGTGTGAAACTGCAGTTAAATTACTTCAATTTTTGGATGAATGTTTGCAGATCACCGCGGCACCACGTGGATGTAGACACAGAGAAAACTATGGGCTTATATTTGGGCCTTAATTCGCAGTGGAACGTTCACAAGCAACATCTGCTGTCTGTGTGCGCTCAACTCTGCCTACGCGCACTCTCAGAAAAATTCTATGGGACGCCAAAGGTGACGCAATTTGCCTTAACGGCGCGTTACCAGAGCCATCTCACGGCGTAAAAAGCGGCGTTTGACCGCAAGTCACTCGAGCGCCGCAAAACGTGACATTATCAAGTGCTGCTGAAATGACGTTTTTAACACATTAAACAACGTAAAAACTGCATTAAAATATAGGTAAATCGTTGCACCTTTGGCTTTAAATATGAGTGTGTGTGCGGAGTGTTTTGAGTTGAGCGCACGCAGACGCTACGTTTAGCTTGAGACCGTTATTGTGATGCGAAATGACGGATTTTGGTCATATCACACCGCCCTAATTGCGGAGCCTTTTTGGAGTGGCTTCCAATTTGAGAACTTTTCATAATGCTCTTAACACACAACTTTCAACCAGCTTCCAGCGTCGGAGTCACAATCCCAGCGGCTTCTTTTTCTCTCTCTCTGTCTCCCCCTCGTTCGCCGCCGCGGCGTTGGGACCGCGGTGTCAGACGGCAGATCCTCGTCAGCCGACGTGTGGTGGGGGGGGAAGAGAAAGACAGCCGAGCCCCCCTTCGCGTGTAGATGAGTCCCGGCCGCAAACGAAGGAACATCTGGACGGCATATTGGTTCCATGTGCAGAAATGAGATCAGCTCGAATAATGAGCGGGCTCTAGAGGAAGACGAACGCTCGCTTCGGCTCCGATTTTGTTGGACAGCCCAAATTGGCAGCACCTTGCATAATTAGGGAGCAATTGGCCGGGATTAGACGGGCCTCGGACCCTGACCAATCATTAATTTGGAACCCCGTCTCCAGGCCGCCCTCCTCCTCCTCCTCTTCTTCCCTTTACTCCAATGGCCTTCTGTAGTGTTTGCCAAAGCGCTATCAGCTGGTAGCTATTTGTCAAGACGTGCCCCCCCCCACCCACCCCCATCCCCTCTTCCCAAATCTCCCCCAAAACACCCCCTCTGGGTTGGGCCTTAATTGTTTTAGACAAACAAGCAAGCTTGCGGCCTCGGCTTTTTACACAGGAAGACGTGTCTTCTTTGATCCATACAATATTCCTTAGCAGGGCCTCGGAGCTATTTACCAGAGAGATTTATCCACAGACAGACAGCGGAGACACTGTTCCAGGCTCTCAACGTTCGCGGAACAGCCACAGAAAAAAACGACGCTTACCAGCAAAAGACTGACTCACGAGGCTCTTCACTTTTAGTCACCGCGCATTCCCTTTTGGCTCACGTTTAGGAGACATTCTGCGTTTTTTTACGCACCGCCATCCAGGTGGGGTTTATCCCCCCACTTTTAGGCGCAGTCCGTATAGCGAGCCCGAAGCCACATTCTCTACCTGTAATCACCGCCTGACGCCGTCTGTGGAGCAGTGCTTGGCTTGTGCTTACCGAGCTGCATTTGTCCACTTATAATCCTCACACCCGGGACGGTTTTCGCTCAGGCGTTGCACGTCCCGGGTGTGAGGATTATAAGTGGACAAATGCAGCTCGGTAAGCACAAGCTGGTCATTGAAGCAAGCGTCGACTGATTTTCCGTTTTAGAGCTGATACCGATTATCACTGATTGATGTCGACTGATATAGACGTGATCATTTTGAATTTTAATTCTGAGAACAGCATTTTCTTTAAACGAAACATGAACAGAGTCGGGGCGTGGCGGTTAGTGCTGCCGCCTCACAGCAAGAACGTCCTGAGGTCGGCCGCGGGGTCTTGGTGCGTGGAGTTTGCGTGCCCTCCCCGCGGGTTGCTCCGGGGGCTCCGGTTTCCTCCCTCAGTCCAAAAGCACGCAATATAGGTTAACTGACGACTCTAAATTGGCCGTAAGGTGTGAGTGAGAGCGTGATTGTGCGAGTGCGTGTGCCCTGGGGGACAGTTGGTGGTGTAACGGTGTGCTCGGAGGCCCGGACGGGTAAAGGTACCACTGAGGTACTCATGAGCAAGGTAACCAAGGAAAGCAAGCACTGCTCCACAGAGTCTGCCATGAAGCTGCCCACTGCTCCTTTGCAGATGGGTCAACAGTTGGTTGTGGTGCACTGTGTGCTGTGTTGTGTTCACCGTGACAAATAATCACATGAAATTCACTTAAAGGATGAAATAAGACGTGTTAAGCCGCTGCGCCACCACGTCTTTTTGTGAAAAATGATAAACGAATAAATCTGAATTGGTTTACAGTGGTTGCCGGGGGAACGCGGACGGCGAGAGTAAATCAGGACGAGGCGGAGCTGCGCTTCTGCTCGACACATGTAACCGAGACACGGCGTCCGAGTCCATGTGTGTGATTGTACATGTCTGTAAACAGCTTACAGGCACTTACAGTTAAAATTACCAACATGAGTACAAGCGTAATCACAACAAGATGGACCCACAGCAGACTCGGGGTGTGTGTTTGTGTGTGAGAGAGAGAGAGAAAGCACATCTGGGAAGTTGGGTGAGTGATGAGAATTGGTATTCGATGAGCGTTGACGTTCATAAAGTTTGGGCATTAAGGGTTGTCATGGAGTGTGAAGTCACACAGTTGAGGATGTAAAACTGCGCGCGTGTGTGTGTGTGTCTCTTTGCATTAAATTCATTGTTGATAAAGATGCCCAAATCGTCTGGAAATGTTTCGAAAAATATATAAAATAAAATCAGTCGGTGGCGTAACGGTAGGGTGTTCGCCCCGTGATCGGAAGGTCACAGGTTCGAATCCAGGGCCGGTAAAGTTACCGCTGAGGTACTCATGAGCAAGGTACCGTCCCCAAGCACTGCTCACCGGGCGCTTGTTAGCTGTCCGCTGCTCCTTCACAGATGGGTTAAATGCGGAGGTGATGTTTGGTTGTGGTGCACTGTGTGCTGTGGTGTGTTCACGATAGGGCTGGGTTCAAAAAATCGATTTACCGCTCAGTATCGATTCTCGTTCGAAAAAATGGATTCAAAAATTCGCGGAGCGATCTTTTCCTGCGGCTATGCACTACTTCTCGAGACCACGTAAAGAGAGCTATAAAAACGTGAGACCGGCGAAACCCAAACAAAATAGAGCCATGGCTGAAGCCCCTCCGCTCAAATCACCGTCTGGCCTAAAGGCCGATGTTTGGCAACACTTGGCTTTTAAAACAAGTTATTTTATAACCAAGCAAAACTAGTACCGACGCAAAGAAATCTCTAAATAAATCGATATCGAATTGAATCGAGAATTGAATCGGATCATGACCTTGTGAATCGGAATCGAATCGATTCAGGAAATCAGCAACGATACCCAGCCCTAGTTCACGATGACAAATTATCACTCACTTTAGTGTTTATGAAGTGATTTCACTAATGAAGTTTGATTCCAGAGCACTAATGAAGAAGCAGTTTTTCTTAAGAGCGTACTGTTACGCCACCAACTGCACACAGTTGTGTCATTTAGTGACGCTCCCTAATCCTGCGGCGCTAAAAGCATCAGGAACACAGAGATTGTGAGTGAGAGCTGGTGTTGTTAAGGAAATTCAACAGTATAATGGTGTGATGTGCTTTTGGGCTTGTAGTGTGTTGTGTTGCTTGTTCATATCAATATGTAGGAATTAGTGTGAATGTTGAACAATAAACCAGCTTTTCCACAGTCACACTTCACACGAAGAACCACATGAGCGTGCACACATTTGTAAACGGTCAGCTTCGATACCCGATCCAGATGTTTGAGTCGTTATCGGGCCGGTATCCCATCCACGTATCGGATCGGTGCGGCCCTAGTTGCGGGCTTCGTGCCCGAGCACTGCTCCATCATAACCGCCTCCAGAAGGCTGCCGTGTGTTGGTTTCTCTCTCTTTCTCTGTCTCTAATCATTTAATCCTGCACAGCCTCGGGGCCAAAGGGCCACACCTTCACCGGGCTTTTGTATTCCTCCTCTTTTCAGGTAGCAACACGTTCTGCCTCTCCTTCCTCCCCCTCTCTCTCTCTCTCTCTCTCTCTCTCTAAGAACAGGAAACACCTTCTTCTCTTTCTCTCTCCTATCTTGTTCCTTGTCTTTGTTTACAGAGGGGCCATGGAGACGGAGCGCGAGTGCGCGCGAGAGCGAGGGCGAGAGGAAGCGCTGTTTTTGTTATTAAAAGATGCTTTCACTGAGGAATGTGTGCATTAGCTGTAGATTGTTTCCTATTAGCAGCTTATCTCCCGGGCTTTTGGCTCAAGGGTCCGGCCTAGGTAACGGGGGGAGCGAGAGAGAGAGTGAAAGGGAGAATGAGAAGGAAGGAGGGAGGGAGGGAGGGAGGGAGGAGGCCTCATGCAGAGCCTTTGGGAATTCACCCACGCTGCCATAGTAACTGCGCTAGTCAGCGGCGCTGGCAGCTTAATTGGTGACGTGGCGTTGACGGTGGCTAACCAAGCGGCTCCGGAGCACTCGTCCCACGAGGATAGAGGGATAGAGACGTTTTTTTCTTAACCGTTTCTCTGGCCGCTTCACACTTTTTTTGGGCTTGTGATTTTCGTAAAAGAGAAATGAAAGCATTGCTCATCGCGAACGATGAAATGTGACTACACAACCCCGGCTATTTCCTGAGACGCTTGCTACAACATGGAAAAGTATGATAAGAGCACTTTACCTACCATGCTATTACGTGGGCAGTGCGCCGCTCGGGACGCAGCCCACGTGCGAGGTCGCATTCGCCAAGTGAGGCAAACATGCAGTTTGGCTCATAAAAAAAATATATATATATATAGACGGTGTAAAATCAAGAGATTTTGCTGGTGAACGTTCCCACTGCAGAATAACACCATGCATTTTAAGACAGAAGACGCGGGCCGTATAAGATCCCACCTCGGAACGTGGACATGCCTGGCACAAGCGCTACCTTTTCGACCCACAATAAATGCGTCATAAAATATCAGCTGGAAATTTCGGGCAAATTTCAGCGTCTGGCCAGTACTGATGACTTAAACTAAAGCAATTATCGGCCGATTCCCGTAAGATTCCGATATTATCCTGCATCTCTACCAGAAGCAATTTTGGAGTGGCAGAATTTAAGGGCGAGAGGGCCTCGGGTGAAAGAGAGATTTTCACCGGCAGATGTGCACGGACCTGACATTTGTTTATTACTTTCCATTTTCCTCGTCTTTCGCTGCTGATGCGACTCTGGCATTTCTAGCTGTGTCGTGTGACTAACGGGGGATTATTGAAACCTGGAATTGGAGGCGTTCCTCTTTTTTGTTGTCTAGGTTTCCACAAGAAAAGAAACGAGCGCAACATACACGTACACAAGCGTCTTTATTGTGGAGGGCGGAGGAAATGCTCTGCGTGTTTTCTCGCCGACTCTCTCTCTCTCTCGCTCTCCTCCGCATGTCTGGGGCGGTCCGTGTTTCAGAATCCCACACTTTTTCAGTAAGCCAGGCTCTGAGCGTCCAACAGAAGTTCACGAGAAGCTTGTAAAAGCCATTCCCGAGCAAATGTGCGCGCAGTTTCTCGGCTCGCGCTGGAAAAAGTACGCGAGGGCTTGAAAACGTGGTGTTGATTTTCACTTTTTATGGAGGGCCTCATTAGGGACTCGTGTGTTTTTACAAACAGGTTGTTCATGGCTACAGATGTCGAGCTTCCATGTTTGCTAAGCTTGGCTCACGGGCCCGGACTACCGCAGACTGCAGCCGTGTGTTTGCACAAGCACCGTTTCCTTCCCGGAGAGCAAACCTGCTGCCTCATCGCTTCTCTCTCCCTCTCTCGTGTTCCTGCAGAATAACGGGTTGTGCAAGAAGGGGGTGGGATCGTTAATAGCGTAACGCTGCTCAAAATACGGCAATTGATCGATAATTCAGCGAAACCGGAATTCACAACCTCAAATTGTTAACGACTGTCCTGCCGATCGCTTTTTCGATTAATCGATTATTAATCGGATAAAAAGAAAAAACTGTTTCACTCTGTATTTTTTGTATTTTTCTGTATTTACTTTTTACACTCTAAAACTATTAATTGGAAAAAAAAATCTGATTAATTGAACCTTTTCGGAAGTTTTGGCCGTTCTTATCCAATTTGGACGATAACAGATTTTTGACTCATTTCTGGGAGAGAGTGGCTTCCTCCTACTGCGAGACGAGATTTATTCTGAGCAGTTTGAGTCAACGTGAAGCGCAGTCTTGCGGTAGAGGAGGAAGCCTGGCATGCCTGCCCCGTTTGGGTGTGGCGTCGAGGCCTGGCGCTGAAGTATTTCGGGCACGGCGTTTGTGCGTGTGACGGAGATGGACTCGGCATTTAACGGGACCCCTGGAAAATTCAGCAGGAAAAAAATATATATGTCCGTCCGTTTTGGGCCCGTCCTCGGCCGCGACAGCAGCTCTTATTTTTAACTGCGTTGTTGTAGAGAAAAAGTCAGTCTCCTGGATTATGTTTGTCGAGCCGTTTCGACCGGGAATAGAAAGCGTTCCGCTAGTAGAAGCACTTCAGTCTTTTACAGATTCCGATTTACTCACGTCTCTCTCGCCAAAGAATTCAATGTCGTTGAATGTCAGTTAGTCTAGTGGTTACGATGCTCACCTCTGGACCAAGAGCTTGCGGGTTTGAATCCTACTTCCCGCACTACTGGGTCCCCGAGCAAGAGCTTTAATGTCAGGGAGACTCCCCCTAAAATTAGGAAATGGAAGTCACTGTGGATAAGAGCCGGGATTCAAACCAGGTACCTTCAGATCATGGGTGAATGCCCTAACCGTTACGCTACCCACTGCCCCGAAGGAGTTGGCGCCACCATCGGAGGGTCGCCGGTTCAAGTCCCGTTCCGCTAAAAGCTGCCACTGAGGTACTCACGAACGCGGTCCCCAAGCATCGCTGCCAAAAAAGCTTGCCACTGCTCCTTCGCGGACGGGTCAGGTGCAGAGGTGAGATTTTTCTGTGCTGCGCTGTGTGCTGTGCTGTGCCCTGTCACGTCCCCCAGTTTGGGATTCACCGCGTTAATGGCTAAACCTCATCACTTTGCACTTTTGCAGTCTTTTTAAATCAAAAAAGGTGCCATTGATTAAGCGCCAGGCTGCCGCCGCTGTGCTTCGTCTCTTCCCCTGCTCTGCTGCCTCCTGCATTCCTGCTAGTTAGCATGTGGGGAGCTCACGTGGGCTGCAGTGGAGCTGAGCCTCTCCGGGGGCAAGTCTGGAATTAGTCTGGACACTTAAAGATTAGAGATGTAGAAAATCCTGACCCTTGTAGAAGCACGTCCAGCCCTCGTTTAGCCCTAGAGTTCATTTATGTTAGATCCATCTGAAGTGTAAAAATCATTTTAACCATTTTTACTGCTTTTTTTTATCGTAATGCCAATAAAATACATTAAAAAATGTTTTAAACATTGATAAACATTTCTGTAAATGTTAGCCAGCAGGCTAATGATTTTATCCCTTTTGTTAAGTGTAAAATAAGATTTTGAAAACAGATTTAATTAGCGTTCTTCTGGATTTCTTCTTCTTCTTGTGTCTAATGGAACAAGGCACACGCTGGTTAAAGTGAAATTAGCAGCAGCAAAACTGGACATCAGTAAGCAGCTCACTCTCAGGGCTCAGGCCATGTCCACACGTACGCGGGTATTTCTGAAAACAGAGATTTTCCGTTTTTTTTTTTTTTTTTTAATCGCATCCACACGAGCACGTTTTCAAAAATATCTCCGTCCACACGCAAGTGCAAAAAACGCTGTCAAAAGCATGCCTTGCACTGTAGATGAAAACCGAACGCAGACACGGCGCATGCTGTGACGTCATATGAGTGGCGCACAGTGTGACGCGAAACGGTGCGTTTTCAAAATCTCAGTTTTTCTTGTCCACACCTAAACGCAGAAGCTGAGTTTTCAAAAATTGCCACGTTGGCCCGAGTTTTCAAAACCCTCCGTTTTCACTGACCCAAAACGCCGTTGACGTGTGGACGAAAGGCCGAAACGCATAGAAAATCCTCCGTTTTCAGAAATACCTGTGTACGTGTGGACATGGCCTTAGATTACACATTTGATGAGTAGATGAAGATGAAGGATTCCCCAAAGAACACGGCAATAACAACACAAAGGGCGGACCAATTATCAGGCTGGCAGAGTGTCGATGCCAATATTTAACATTTTTACTGCTGATAAAAAAAAAAACCATTTTTTATTTATTTGTTTTTTAAAAGATCAACATTTCTGTAAATGTGCCAGTGTTAACCAGCAGGCTAATTTTCAACTGTAGTCCTGTAGGCAAGATGTTTGATGACCGGTGATTGACCAGTTGTTGTTAAAAGCCAAAATTGATTAGATTTTACCATTAAAATTAGTCAAAAACTACAGAAAATATGAAAATTAAACACTCATACCAGTAATCTGCCAAATGCCTAATATCGGCCCGATCAATAAGTGGTCGACCCTTGACGTTTGTTTATCTTTAAATAGTGTAAATAGTGTATTGTGCAGACTAAAACAATAAATAACCACAGCTGGTCTCTAAATTCAGCGATTTCAGTGCAGAGTTCAGTTTTATAATGGCTTTACGCTGATCATGGTCTAGTGGTTATGATGCCCGTTTCCGGACCAAGAGGTCATGTGTTCGAACCCTACCTCCAGCACTACCATCGTTGGGTGCCTGAGCAAGAGCCTTAACCCCAAGTTGCTCCAGGAAGACGCTCTGGTTAAGATTGTCTGCTAAATGCTATAACGGTCTGTAAAGGATTTTTTGGAACAAAAAGGGAGCGACTTTTAACATGACAAAAAGCAAGACCTAACGTGCCGAGACATGACGGCGCAAGAAAAGTTTAGACAATAATACAGGGCACATAATAGTGGTGCAAGATGGCATTTATAACTGTGTAAAAACAGTGTGAACAGAGCGTGCTTTTCTAGAGACAGTATAATAGTGCTGTTTAAAGCAGACTAAAATATGTTAAAAGACTAAAGTTGAAGACTAAAATAAAGAGCTGGGATAACGCTGTCTGGACGATGCCAAGCTCCGGCGCGGAACCCTGCTGGGCCTCGTCCCGACAGCTCAGGATGGCTGAAGCAGGAGACGGTGAGGGGGAGGGAGGGGGAGTGTTTGGATGAGGCCGAAATGAAAGGAGGCGGCTTTTGCCGGATTTCTAACCAGCTGTTTTGCCAGGAATCTCGGAGTCACCGCCTCACCCGTGTCAGCTCGACTGGGTCCAGATTTACAAGCTAATGGAGCATGGTTCTGTTCCGGGACGCAATATGACGAGGATCCGCTGGCTTTGGGTCGGTTCCCGGTGGCTGAGGCCTCGCCCGGTCCGAGTGAGGCCAACTTTCCTGTCTCCGGTGCTGGGAGATACATGTGTGAGAGTGCGTTCCGTTTAAATCCACACGTGTGTGAGACAGTGTGTGTGTGGAAGGGCTGGGCAATCCATGGAAAATTAATCTGACATTCACATCCTCTAATCTTGCCGAGTTTTCAGATTATTTTAAAAATTCTCTTTATACTTTCCCCAGTGTGTGTTAGAGACGCTGTGTGGTGTGTGTCACGTGTCATGAGTACCTCAGTGGAACCTTTACCAGCCCGGGCTTCAAACTTGTGACCTTCCGATAAGCTCCACTGGTCATTACCATCATTATACATGATGATCACCTCTACCCTGAACACATCATACGACAAATATCATAGTGCTGTAAAGAGCGCTGTCGAAATAAACCCGGCTCAACTGAAGTGAATTTGGTGGCGTCGCCGCCTGCCTGCTTTTAGCTTATTTTTCTCTCTTGCACGCTTCGTCGTGTCTGTCGTGTTGCGCGTCATGTTTCTGTGCGTATTTACTACGTTTTTAACGATCAGTCAAGTTGTCTGGGTGACGTACATTGTTGATACGGCAAAATGGCCTAATAAACCGAGTTTAAATGAAACCGAACCAGAGTGACAAGTCTGATGTGAAAATTTACACTCAGGTACAGTACAGGTACCCCAAAATTCAGCTTTCTTACTTCCCATCTCCCATCTGTGTGTGTGTGTATATGTGTGTGTGTGTCCATGTATTTATGGCATTGTGGGGACCTTTTTGTCCCCTAAAATCACTTTTATCTGTTTTTTTGGGTTTTGTGGGGACATTTGAGAGGTCCCTATGAGGAGAAATGACTTTATAGAAAATGTGCTTGTTTTATTTGAGAAACTAAAAGAGGTAAAAGATGTGCTTTTGGTTACTGAGGTTAAGAACAAGACTGTGTGTGTGTGTGTGTGTGTGTATTAAACACTAAATTCTTCAGGTAACCCTCAAGGCCAGTGCCATGGCAACAGGGCAGATTATCAGGGTTCAGACTGGGCACAGAAATACTCACACTGACTTCATTACACTCATCCTTTCTCTCTCACTCTTACCTTCTCTCTCTCTCTCACTCTCTCGTTTCTTTCGTCTCTTTCGTCTCTCTCCCTCTCTCTCTCTCTCTCTCCCTCTCTCTCTCTATCTCTATCTCTCTCTCTCTCTCCCTCTCTCTATCTCTCTCAGTCTCTCACTCACTCCCTCTCTCTCTCTCTCTCTCTCTCTCTATCTCTCTCAGTCTCTCACTCACTCCCTCTCTCTCTATCTCTCTCTCTCTATCAGTCTCTCTCTCTCACTCTCTCGCTCCCTCTCTCTCTCTCTCTCTGTGTCTCTCTCACTCACTCACTCTCTCTCTCTCTCTCTCTCTCTCTCTCTCTCTCTCTTCTCCCTCCTTCTGTTTGTCCCTCTCCGTCCTGTGATGTGGCACAAACTCTACACTTCTCGTATCCAGTTAGCCTGAGGAACATCTTATTCTCCATCTCTTTGTTTAGTTCTTCTTATTTCTCTCTCTCTCTCTCTCTCGTTTCTTTCGTCTCTCTCTTATATCCTGTTTATTTTCCCCTCTTCTCCTGCTCTAACCACCACTGTCACACACATGACATGAAACTCGCAGCCATATTTTATCAGCGCAGGAAAAACCCCCGTGGTCATGAAACCGAAGCAGATTGATACCAGGCAGGCGCTGCCGCTGAAAGCCGTGTTTACATTCGCTGGTTAAAAAAAAAAGGAAAATCCGTGGTAGGTCTGATTTATCCCGGCGCTGGCTCACGCGTACCCCTGCGAAACGACGCTCGACCTTGGTTTTTCCAAAGAAAAGTTTTTGGTAATTCATATTTCATAAACGTACGAAGACGTGCCGCTCCAAGCTCCCGTTACGTTACACGGCGAGTCGTAAGCTTATATTTTGGCTGCCACTTAAATTCTCCAAACTCAATAATGGATGAGTTCAGCGTGAGCTGCAGAGTTATGCTTTATTAGACTTATAAGAGGTAGCATAGGTTGGGTTATTTATTATTCCATATGTGCATTTAACATGTCAAGACCTTCTCCTCGCACACCCACCTCCACCGCTGGCTTTTATAGTGCACTTAACTATGCATTTCTGCCGACCTGACATGCTGTTATCACCGTAATACCTTCACGCTGTACCTCCTGTGATGCTAGATGAGTATAATTATTAATAAAACTTTCACTTTAATGCTTGATTTATTTATTACATGCATTTCCTGTTCCACGGCCTTCTCCCTCCAACTATTTACATCACCATCACCTCATCCTCCTCAAGCTGCTTTCACTTTTAAGCAAATGAGTGAATTAAGTGAGTGATTATTTGTCAGTGTGAACACAGGCTCCAGATGGTGACTAAAATGGTCGGCATAGCGACTAGATTATTTCATTTTGTGACTAGTTTTCTCATTCCAGACGCGACGGCCGCTCTCTCTTAATCCAAGAAAAATAAAAACATTTTTAAAACGCAAGAAACTGACGACACTATCTGTATTGCTATCAGTAAGCTAGGTGTAGAAATTTTGGATAGTCCACTTTGATAGCCTTCTAATTAGAATGTCGATGATGCAGGCTCGCCGGTCAGCTGTGTAAACACGCGTGCAGAAACTCACGTGGAACGTGGAAGGTCAGTTAGATCTTCCCTTTTATTACAGACAGAACTCATATTTTAGCTGAAAAATAACAACAATCAGCGTTCTACTCACAATACAGCTATTTACTGTTATCAGTGTAACGCACGCCCATCACGTTGTGATATGGCTCTGAGTCGTGCACGGGGGATTGTGGGAAATGTAGTTCTCTCCCAGAAAGGCCAAAAGCAGCTCATTTTCAAGACCAAAATGAGTCCATATTAGTTTAAAATGACTCAAAGCTTGTAGTTTTAAAAGTAGTTTTGAGCCAATTTGGACTCATTTTGGCCTTTCTGGGAGAGAACTACATTTCCCACAATCCCCCGAGCGCGACTCACAATAATGCGACGGACAGAATACACTGCGAAATATCAGTAAATGTGTTGTGAGTAGTTTTTGTGGTTAGTTATCAGTTAAAATATGAGTTATGTCTGTAATAAAGGGAAGATTGGACTGAACTGGAGCGTTTTAGTGAGAGCCGCGTGCGTTTACACAGCTGACCGGCGATCCTGCGTAATCGACATTCTGTGTAGATCTCCATTGACAGAAATCCGTCACAGCTAGAGACCAGTGGGCATATCCGTCACAGCGACGGACAACCTTATTCCCTTAGAATGTGTGCACACTGACCATGTTTTAAAAATTTACGTTTAATTTTGTACCAAGCGGTACTAACATGTGCAAATATCGTAACAGCAGTGAAGTGGGGAATCATCAGTCTAACCGAATGAGTGATGACGATCGGCTGTCAGTGATCTGGTTGGGATTTAACACAATGTTGGCCATTAGCCATTAGCCCTTGTAGCGTGGATGGTTAATCCAAACGCGGAGTAAAGCGCGAAGAGGTAGGCCAACCACGCGCTTTGATGTAAGAAAAAAAAAAAACAAACAAAAGTGGGGCAAAGATTCCCACCGGAATCCGCGTTCCATGAACACACGCTCAATCGAAGAGTTGAACCAAACAACCGGAGTACTCACAGTCGATGGCGAAATGAATCGGAGTAGAGCCAGGTCGACTCAGTGACTGAGCGGCGAGCCGCGGGAAAAAGCCTCTATTCATACTTCCGACTACTTCCGGGTCCCCGTGCCGGTCACGTGATCGGAGCGCGTGTGACATTGACTAAAGAAGAGTAAAATGTCCAGGAAGAAAGTGTTTTCTCGGCGTCGGTTGTAAACTGTTGATGTCTCATGAAGCGCCTCTCATCATCACACGCTTCCATGGATGCGGATTCTTTGACATATATAAAGATTTTTTTTTCAAAAATGTAACGCAGTAGTTACTACTCGCTGTTTATAATGCTGTAGCTCAGTAACTCTGACTAACGTGTGCAACACGGCGATCAACCTCTTTATTCCTGCTTAGTTCACATTCCACAAATTCCAGTCAGACCCGCAGCCTGAACCTCCATCACCTTTAACCGCTTCATTTCGCTCGGTGCTTTTAATTAGAAAACATGACGGCCGGATCACACGCTTTAAAAGCCAAGGCTGCCGGTTAGAGCCGGCGCTGCTCCAGTGCCGCGTTTTCGGGGGAAAATGAGCGAATGAATAATTGAAGAGGGAGCAGAATTACTCCACATACCCAGAGGCTCACTTCTCCTGCCTTCTCTCTCTCCCTCTCGCTCTCCAGAGGCAGCTTTAACGCGCTCGGGCTCGGCTGAATGTACTCCATATGTAGTGTCACCACATATTTGCGAAGTCTGATTAAAGTCTTTATTGACTCTGAGTGGCAAGAAGCAGGCACATGAGAGGCACGACTGGATTCTTTGTGGTGCCGTCGTTTTTAACTGTGTTGTTCCTCATGCATCTCCTTCTTCTTTTTTAAACCGTTTAATTCGATCGGTGCGATTAAGTGAGTGATTATTTGTCATCGTGAACACACCACAGCCCAGCACACGGTGCACCACTGCCACACGTGACCTCTGCATTTGACCCGTCTGTGAAGGAGCAGCTTTTTCGGCAGCACCCAGGGAGCAGTACTTGGGGCCGGTACCTTGCCCATGAGTACCTATGAATAGCTGGGGGCTTTCTACGCACTAGGTAGTGCACATGGAGAGTCACACGCGCCCTGTTTGACTTGGTGCACTACAGAGGATGGGAAGTGACTTTTTCTTCAAACGTTGTGTGCTACGCTGGAAATGCTCCACCCCCGCTCCACCCTGCTCTCACGCTCGCTTGACTTGACGCTGCGTTGGAACTGAGTTATAGTGTTGTTCTGAGCGTGCGGTGGAACTTTGCCGACCA